>JAMKCH010029384.1:0-135448 GCA_023653785.1 Ophioderma brevispina
AGAAAGATTAAAAAGACAAATACGGCCATAGGTCTTCTGATTGGTAATTGTTGCGACTTGTACTGGCGAATGTTATAAATTCCATACAAGTTAATGGAGGTCCATTCAAGTCAAAGGTCAAACCTTCAAAATGCTCCGATTGGCTGAATTTTGCTGAAAATGATCCTTATGACATCCAAACATTTTTGGAAATATTTTCGAGATCCAAGGTTCATTAAGAGGTAAGTGTCATTTTTTTCAAAATCCTCCGATTGAGCTGAAATTAACTGAAATGATCCTTATGACATCCTAAGAGTGGAAATATTTTCGAGATCAAAGTTCATTAGGAGGTCGAGGTCAAATGTTCCAAAATGCTCCGATTGAAGCTGAAATTTAACTTAATGATCTTTATGATATTCTAAACATATTGAAATATTTTGAATCAAAGTTCATTAGAATGTCCAAGACAAATTTTCAAAATGCTCCAATTGAGTAAAATTTAACTGAAATATGCTTTACATCCTCAACATGTTGAAATATTTTTGAGATCAAAGGTTCATTAAGAGGCCAAGTTCACATTTTCAAATTGCTACTAATGGACAGAAATTAATATGATCCTTATGACAATCCAAATCTGTTTAAATATTTCGAGCTCGAAGGTCGTTTAAGGTCAAGGTCCTACCTCGCCTGTGTTCAGATCTGTCTTCAAATCTAGATATGGTTGGGTTTGAAGCATGCTAAGTTTCGAAGCTGGCTAGGGTTCGAAGCTGGGGTTAGTTTTTAGAGCTTGGGTTTGAAGCTATCCGCGGCTGGTTTCGTGGTCCTTTGAACCAAGCTATATCTAGTTCTCTTTCTTTCCAAACTCTCCTTAAAATGCTTTCTTCGAACCAAACGCTTGGGCCGATTTCACCCAAATTTTGTTCCGGAAGAACCACTGGACCAAGCACTATATATGGTGTACACAGCTTTGGGACAAAGTTCATGTGTGGCCGATTAAAGGGGCATTCTTTGAAAATCTATAATTCCTTCTTCTGCCATAAATCAATAGCTATGGTCACACATTTCAGTCAGAAGAACCATTACCCAAGGCCATATAAGAGGTGTACACAGATTGGGGTGAGGCAATGTAGGCTGGATTAAAGGGGCATCTTTGAAAATCTATTAAGTTCCTTCTTCTAAATAAAATCATTGCTATGATCACAATTTCGGTCAAAAGAAACCATTAACCCAAGGCCCCATATTAGGGTGTAACACGATTGAGGTGGGAACCAGTGTAGGCCGATAAAGGGGCATGCTTTGAAAATCTATAAATTCCATTTTCACCTCAAATTAATTGGTATATCACCAAGTGGGGGGGGTGGGGGGGGGGGGGGGGGGGGGGTGGGAGTTGGTCTAAGAACAACTGACCCAAGATCCATAAGGGTGTAAACCATTGGGGTCAAAGGTCATGTAGGCTGATTCATTAAAGGGGCATTTCCTTAATCATTCTTTAAATTGCTGCTTTGGTCTCAAATTAAATGCTAAATCACTTCAATTAGAACCTCTGACTCAAGGACCAAGATTGTAACAGATTGGGGTGAAAGACAATGTTCACTGATTAAAGGGGTATTCTTGAAAATTCAGAAATTTCCTTATTCTCCAAATCTTGTGCTATGGTCACAAATTGGTCCATAAAAAACATAACCACTGACACAAGTCCATATGGGGTGTACATAGAGATTAGCAATCCACACATTGATTTACAGGTGCATTCTTTGAAAATCTATAAATTACATCTTCTGTCCTTACGTACTCAAACTAACCCTCCGTTCAAATTCACAGTTCACTCGGTGTGGTCAACGGTCATAGAACATTGCATGCTGACATTAATGCTTCATCAAGCACATTTAGCCCTGTAATACTTGTCCCTGTTCGCTTCAGCTGTAACTTTGTTGTGACGTGTCCTCTTCTAACTTCTTCGTCTTCCTAATGGTCATTTTTATATCTCTGAGCAGACGCCAATCATGTCGAATCTTTCGTGGCACCATTTATTTTACCGAGACTGATCTAACCCGTGTGCGCCCAACTGATAAAAATGCTGTATGCCTCTACGTTCCGAATGCTGCCCATCCTCCTTTCCTTTCGTTAATGTGAAGTCCAGCTGATTTTGCTACCTCCAGAGCTTTCCCATTTTCTTGCGAGACTATTCTTGCATTGAAGAGCTGTATTTACCTGCAAACTCCAACAGGAATTTTACACTTTCTCGTTCCATCTTCGCGGCGAGAGAACGTGCATCTTGCAGTCCTATCCTTGCCATCCTACTACCAGTAGCAAGTTCTGTGCTAGAATTGAGTCAATGGCCTTTGTGGTGAGCTTATGCGTCTCTTCTGCCATGTTATTGGTTGGACAATAGTTAACTACCACATTGAAAGCAATAATGATAATGCTATGAAGATACGATCCAGGTGGGGCTTTACACTTGCTAACGTAAGCTGTATCCCTAATCATCCAGTGCCTGCTTCCATGTGCAGTTGTTCCAACTGCCAGTTAGTCTGTTACCAGTCCAATTGCATTCATTTCATGTCGCTGCTCGCAGTATTTACTAGGTTGCAATGTGAAATGTTGGCAAAACCACCCACACTGTTGCTCATAAAGTTGGATTTTTTTCAGACCAATCTTAAAACGTGTTTTTCTATTTGAACTTTTTATCCTATTAGAGTAAAGGTGATGATTACTCATGAAGTCCCCACTGCCACCCAGTTCAAGTGAATCCATGGATAATTTTGAATTAAGTACCTGCCTTTTGTTGGGAGCTATAATGTCCGGATTCTCCTCTTTTCCTGCTCCAAGCCTTTGTGCAACAGGCCCCCGGTTTTTTCAGAGTTGGTTGTTACCTTTACAACAAAAACTTACACGCGGTTCCCTAGGCTATGCCTCGTCTAACAGCATTGTTATAACTCCAAAGTCGCCGATTTCTTCGGGAAATTTGCAGAGTACGTATCAATTATAATAGGTCCTTATTTTAAAAAAGTAAATTGAAAAATAGATCAACACTCGGAAAATATATATTTTCTTGTATTAAATGTAATGATGCGTGCATAATAAAATAGCTGAAATTAAATTATATATGTATCCGTCATTATGGAACTAAAAAAAGATCGACTTCGCCAATTTGCTGTATGACATAGCGGCAGAATGTTGATTTTCGTTTTCTTGTGTATTTTATATCCGTCATATGTAATGCCCATTTTCACACATTCGTCGCATTGAAGTACGTCACTCAATTTTGCATGTTGATTTTGATGTTTTGTTTGTATAACTATAATAATTTTAGTAGTTATTAAAATCGGTATTTAAAACACAAATACTTGCACTTGCGTTACGAGGGTTATCATCCGTCTAATACATCAAATGGCTATTTCTCAACATCCGTCAAATTGGGCCAAATTTAATGTACTTCAAAGCTTGGAAACTCGGTAAGCTTGTAAAGGTTGATGTGAAGTCTTTTAGTGATAAAAATGCAACAACGGTCGCTATGATCTATACCCAACAATATTATGTTTTTTTATAAGTGAAATATCGAAAAATGAAACAATTAAATGAAAGAGAATAAAAAGTGACTACACTGACCATGGGTTCTATGACAGACCAATAGTTGAAACCGAATTGACAAATTTGGAAAGGACCGTCACTGATTTGGGCTATTCCAGAAATTACAGCACCCCCTTTATTTTCCCACACGCTTCTTCTCCAAAATGCATTGGAATTCCATAGTGAAATCCGAAAATGCATGGGAATTCCCAGCTTAAAATAACAGGGTGCGAGAATTCCCACAATGAAAATCGTAAAAAGGCATACCATATTCCATCTGTGTTATTTTAACAGATCACTGAATAGATAATGATCAATTTAGCTAACCCAGATGACTCTGGAAATTCCCATGACTTTTACCTTATCCAACTGAAAAAAAATCCGATTCCCAGAATACTATCACTTAGTAAACTGTTTTCCCTTCGCTCGTTGTCACAAACACCTAACAGATAAACATGATGAAAAATGCCATAGAAATTCCAATACTATTTGTCAAAAACACCTTGGAAATTCACAGTTATTATTTCGAATTTTGAAATTGTCATGGGTTGGACACTTCCTAGAATAGCCTATTTTAACCACCATTAAATTGTCGCCATTTTAAATTGTGCATCTGCAGATTGATGTAAGAGTGCACATTGATGCGATGTCATTCTGAATGTTTACTATACATCACAACAAAATGAATAAAATTTACTTCATTTCGAGTAATTTTCTTCTTTTACAGAGGGACCCCCCCCCCCTTTTACTCCATATTTTACAGTGTAAGGGATTTAATGGTGTGCCCTTTTTAAGCAAACACTCATTGGTTTTTTCTGGGATGCTGCATTGAAACAAGCTGCATGGTACAACCCACAATTAGAACACACGTACAGTCCCTCCGCCCCTCCAAATCTAGGGACACACTGAGACTTGTGGAATGTAATAAAATTCAGAATCACTCCAGTTATTCTCAGAATTTCCTAGACTCTTCGTTTTATTACATTAGTCCTAGGACACTGTGTGTCATTAACGATAGTCCCAGGCACTGAAATCAAAACGTGTTGTCTATAGGACCTCTAATTTCAAAACATATGTCCCTAGGACTTTGAACTTCAGCTGTATGGGACTCCCATAATTAGTACACCCAGTCCCCGGACCCTCCAAATCTAGGGACACTGGGACTTGTGTAATATAATAACTTCAGAGTCCACTATTACAAATTCCCTAGACGCTTCCTTTATTACCTATCGTCCATAGGACACTGCGTGTTATTACCGATAATCCCTAGGACACTGAAAATCAAACTAGTGTCTATGGGACTCTATTTCAAAACATATGTTCCTAGGACTATGAAACATAAAACTTAGAGTCCGACGGACTTAAAAGGCTGGACTGGCTCGCTCGTGACACCGGTTTAAGGTGACCCATTCCTTGCGTGGAAGATTGCTACCAGGTGGGAGTTCTGTCTAAGGTGTAATAGAGAGTTGATCTGAGTATCTATCCAGGCAGTATTCAGTCTGTAAGATGTTGAATCGGGAGCTGGAGAGTTGAGCAGCGTGTCGCCAGAAATGTCGACGAGAGCACATTCTCTTTCTGCCGAGCTTGGTGGATTCCCTTCCCTGGGATTCTTTGACAGTGTTATCCAGCAGCCGGGTGCTTGTTGTCCAGCAGAGCCGTATTCACC
Organism: Ophioderma brevispina; assembly: GCA_023653785.1. Classification (NCBI taxonomy): domain Eukaryota; kingdom Metazoa; phylum Echinodermata; class Ophiuroidea; order Amphilepidida; family Ophiodermatidae; genus Ophioderma; species Ophioderma brevispina. Next base: position 5,216 of record JAMKCH010029384.1, read on the forward strand.
AGTTTGGCGATTGTGGTATGTTCTCTCGAAGCACGGCAGGTGCATGCCTGAAAGCACTGGGAGGAACTAGTGGAGTGGGACGGAAGCAACCAGTACGGCAAGTTCAAAACGAGGTTGAGTTTCGTTTTTGTACTTGTTTTGTCCAAGAAACCTTGAAACGTTCTCGGTCGGTGGTCTACAACGATCAAGTGCAATTTGAGAGAAATTTATAAACCCCAGATTAGAAATGGTGGCGTCAAGACTAAATTCAAATTGTGTGAATTATTTCAACATATCGTACGACCAATAGGTATGTGATATAGCGGAAAATTAAGTTTTTGATTGATTAGTTTGACAAGGCCCCGCATCCTTCAATTTTAAGCTATTCTCTGCAAATTTTGAATATATGCCACTCTTTAGGGTGGATCACTGCTGTGTCTTTACTGCCACCACGTAATTGCAAAGGAGATGCATATCTTGCGAGACTGTTTTCTTCCTTTTCTATCAATTTTTCATTGCCCCCCACCAAAAAATATCATTTTATAGTCTATTTGACCTTTTATTTTTTATTATTTTAAGCTTATTCCCGCAAATTTCAAATAGTTGGACTTTTCGGCGTGAATGGAATCACTGATAGTGTCGTTAAATGAACATTAAGAGATTTTGTGTGAAAGGGCGTCCTCATATTTTAACAAAGCCGGATTTTTACATGTGTACATTAGCCTACCTCCGGACCTCTATATTAACAAAACACCCCAAAGGATAGAGAAAATCGGTAGTTAAATGTCCCCCGGATTCTGACAATTAAATTAACGCTATGGCCTATATTCCAAAATATCATAAATTAAAACGGGAGTAGTGTTAGAATGTATTTGTAATTTTCAGCATAGAACTATTTTTGGTCGTCGTTAGAACTATAGGCAAAGCGAAAGAAACGTTTTGTTTTGATCACATGATTACACTGAATGAGTATCGTCGTGGTCACGGCATAATGTCCAATCTGATTTTTTGGTCAAATGAGTTTTAATATTTGATTCTGGTTGAATTTATGTACTCGTAATTGATCCCCAAAAAAAATAAATGGGAAATTACATCTCCTAACCCAAATAGTCGCAGTCGAATAACACTCATTTGTATAAAAGGGTTTCACAAACAATAGAATACGTATTCGATAGCTTTGCGTGTCCAAATATCTCAAAGCACACAGATATATTGCGAACGAATGACGTATTCGCTGGGACAAAAATTGCACTTCAGTGATCGATGAATAGGTATGTCAGACTTTAAGGCAATCGGTTTTAAATTTAAACATTTACTTTTCATGAGGGATGGTCATGTTTTCACATTTGAATTTTTGTGTGTGTTAATTATGATTACTTTTGTACTAATTGAACCCTAACGCCCTTGTGCGTCGTGAAAAAGACTTATCCAAGTCACTGTAGTTTGAACATTGGTACAAATAATCAAATTTATCACTTTTAAGGGGACATAGTGAAATTAACCCTCGTATTACCAAAGGGAGGAGTTACCACCCAGGTAAACTTCCCTCCCGTGGCCCAAAAACGTTAAAAAACTCGTTAGTTTCCATATAATTATTTATCATATCCGTCTGCTCAGTTGGCCACACAAATGTGAAGGTAGCACCGGTCACAGGGGTTAGAGTCGAAGTCGATTGGTGGAGTGTTCTATCTATACCTCTACTAACAGTATTTGAAAATGCAGCCATTCTGATTGGTCAGTTACTGCCCATATTCTGCAATAATGAGCCGCTACTGCCCCCCATTTTCTATCATTTATTTTCATTCATAAGCATTACAAAATACAAAAAATAGGCATACTACCTTAACCTTACACAAACAAACAAACTAAAATCAAGTTGTTTTAGTTGTTAATTTAGAATAGAAATAAAGGTTTGAGTATCATCTATGGTCTCATAATGTATCCTCGGGCGGAAAAAAAATAATGGGCGCCTATTTAGTTTTTCGGACCTCGGGCCACATATTCACCTCTAAATGATACTGCATTACCCGTTAGTTATTAGTTCAATTTTGTTTTAATCTTGTGCAATGTATGGCTCTAAAATTATATGTTGATTAAAAACTAGTCATTTTCCATATCATTTAGGGTCAAAACCCGCATGAAAATCCAATATTCCTACCTTTTTGATGCAAAATTAATTTTTTTTTCATTTTAAACTCTGATGTGTGTCTGTGGAAATTACCAATTTTGCCAACTTGTGAACTTTGACGTCATTGTGATGCCATACTAGGTTATGTTGGAAGCAATAGAAAACGGAGGACCAAAGCTATCAACTGGTACCAACATCGAAATCATCTATTGCTTTATAATAATGAATTCCCGGGGTGTTTACCACCCCACCCCTTAGTAAACCGTGTTACAAAAATAGACTTGGTAAACATATTGTGAAAGTTTGATTTTCTATGATGCTAACTTGGATATTCTGCAAACTAAATAATTACTAATACATCATTAAAAAAATCGCCTTTCAGGAACTTGTGACAAATTGATATTTTCTTTGGGAAGTTGTTTGTATTAGTGCCCTCTAAATTGTTTAGATTATGTTAGATTTTACTATTGAGTATATTACCCATTTAACTGTTAATTCATTTCAAGTTTGGTATATATTTTAAGCGTGTACATTACTTTAAAAGATGGGGAACTATATAAATGTAATTTGAAATTTAAGAAAACGAGAAAAATATGGTTGTTATAAAGTTGTATAGACCACTTTTATCCTCCAAAACCTTTTGAGTTATGAAACATTCCAGTTACATTTTAAATATTTTCTGAGCTCAATTTTTGAACAGTTCTAGCCAATATTTATTGTGTGTTGCAACTATTTATTAATTTATATATAACATGCACTACAATGTTTGTGTTCCTTCTAACGCATTTACACCTGAAATTTAGGGATTTTTCTGCAAAAATGAGTTAAAACATATTGGCGACTAATTAAAGAATTTAAGCCAAATTTGTAAGAGGTAATTTTCTGAATTCGTTGGTCATCGTGGTCAGTCTGCGCTATATTTTACAACGAACGCTAATGCAACAGTGAACATGGTGAATGTTTCCCATTTTAACCGCTTATGGAAGTCGTTTGTATACAAATTTGCACTGTTTGTAGCATAAACACAATGCAATAGACATCATCATCATCGTCATCGTCGTCGTTGTCGTCATCGTCGTCGTCGTCATCGTCGTCGTCGTCGTCGTTGTCATCATCATCGATCAGTAGCATCATTATCGTCGTCAAGCTCGATGTTTCCTTATTTCATCGTTATTACCACCATCATCACCGCGTTATTCTTATCATCGTGGCATCATCGGCATCATCATTTTAAAATAGTAAAAACCCGCAGCTATAGTAATCTCACCATACCAACATTAGAAATCAACGGGTTTCATGCAGTCGGATACGTATTCGACTTCTTAGAACACAGCGAATCAAACATTTGGGTTTTGACAAACTGTCAAATCACATTCAGTGGCCATTTTGAATAAGAAAACAGTTGTTTCTTGGTATTTCAGTTAGTAACCATTCATGTCTTTAACATACACCACTTAAAATAGCAATTTCCTTTTATTTCATTTAATTACACGCATTCGTAAGTAACTCAAACTTTCAAACGTCGTTTTCTCAGAACTAGCATTTATGCTGATTCGACAGTATGCAGAACCCACGACGATATGTACACAATCACAACTCAAATACCATGAACTTAAGCAGATACAAAAATACTAAACAAACAGATGATATAACACATTAAATCAAACGTAATTCTACTTAACTGGGAATCGAACCCAGGACAATGTGCTTATAAAATCAAATACTTAACCATAATATTGTACACTACCTTAAGGGGAATATATGAGAACATTTCATTTATATACTGTATATTATTTTTCAAGTTACAACAAGTCTAAAAGGAGTAATAGTACTCTTAATACATGTATATATGTTATTAACATTTCTCAAATGAAATTAGGGTATTTGTGATAATTTTAAGTCTATTATTTTGAGTACGATCCGACCTTTTGGAGAATTCCTCAATGGAGTTACAGGGATAAGGTCTTCCACCTTTCGGATTAGCGGCCATCTTACCGGTAATGGCAAAGTCCATTCTAAATTTCTGGAGACTTTCTAAATCTAAAAAACGACATGCATGTTGGATATGTATGCATAAAAGTATGGGTCACACTTTGAATAGCACAAGTACTTTGAGGTCGGGTATTAAATTGATCTGAAAGAGGAATACTACGGGAACTAACACCTTTTGTTAAAGGCTATGCATGAGTGAGTTGAAAGACCTCTTTTACGATTGTTTTGCAATTTCCTTTCCTTCTTTTCCTGCTACTTTTGGGTAATTGGGGGACGTCAGACGATAGTGCAATAGGAGAAACTTTGTTCCTAGTTGACAATTTGAGTAAAATCATACAAAGCACCAAGGTGCTCCTATATAGAAGTTGATATTGAAGTTGAAGTTGAATGCGAAACACATTGTGTTGGTTGTTTCCACTCAAGGAATTGGTGTTGGACGTCTGTAACGCTTTTTTTATCGTCAAAAACCTTTCATTTGGATGACTGTTTGCATGAGGTACAGCAGATGTATTTGCCGTGTGCTTATGAAATCCGTCACGTAGCAACATCCCAGGTCCTATTTCTTAAAGGAGGTGATATTTTGCGAAACAGATTTTGTTGGTTGGTTTCCACTAAAAGATTTGATGTTTTGACTTCTGTAAATCTTCTTTCTTGTAATAAATATATGGTTATGTAAATAAAATGATAGGTTAAGGTTATGTAAATAAAATAATATAAAGTGGGTAGGCAACTGTTTATATGGAGCACAGGTAACTGTTAGCATTTCAGTCTGTCTACTTCAAGTACGAATGCTTAAAAGCAAAGAATACCTCCAGAGATGCGAAAGCATAATTATCATATGCGGGATACAGCATTTTTGTCAGACTTCAAATCCATTAGTTTACAAATGCAAGTGAAGTCGTACTTGCTTTTTATTGACAATTTTTTTGATTGAGAAAGATGAATCAACTGGGTATTTAGAGATTTCTTACTGGTGATCAAATCAAATGAGTAATAAGTCACTGCGACATGTTCCTGGTTTTGTAGAAGTGGGTCACACAGTGACACGCACGCACACACACGCACCCGCGCAAGCACACTTGCACACACACACACGCACACACACACACACGCACGCACACACATATATAAAATTCATCACTTTTGTATTTGATTACAAGGCCAACTACATATTTGCGAAGAAAATTGCAGTCCCTTACATCTTACAATACATTTTGACCAGTGTAATTAAAAGTCAGTGTAAAAACCTTGCCCTATTATAACTTGTCTCATGATCTGAAAGTCTGATGAGGTCAATATACTCCTATTATAGCAAAATGTTATTAGAGACTACCGGGTCCCTATAGGTGTTCTGGGTTCATGATGTGAAATACCGGATAACATCTTATTTGAGGCCTTATTTATGTCCTTGGGCGAACTTTTAAGTTAAATATTTTATCTTTATGCAAACACGGAATCTTGATAATTTAAATTGCTGACACATACTATGAACATGATGAATACTGCTGATTTCATGCTGTGCATTGCTCGAATGCTCCTTGTTAAAAAACTGCAGAACGCAACGTGATCATAGCGACACAAAGCAAATAACGTAGCTACACGATTTTGACTTTATAAAGGTGCACGGGCGGGCAAGGGCAGCTCAGGTTCACTTACGAAACAATCAGTACCAGCTCTATCTGGAAGCTTCTATGGTAACGGTCGTATGCCTATATATTGGAGTTACATTGAGCTGGTTTGTGCATATTCAGAACACTTTGGATTTGAGATATATTCATAAATATATTCAAGCTGTAGAGGTAAGTAGTTTGGCATGTTTGGTATAACATTATGGGAATTCTAGTATTGTTTCATTGCCATGTTACCTATATGGACATGCCGTATGGCTTGTCTTGTAATCCAGTTACTGCCCAACGTCCCTAAACAGGGATAGCTAGGGATCAACCGAACAGGTTGGTGCGCGATCTAGCTCAACATAATGCGGAGAGGAGAGAGTGATAGTTATTGTTGGTTGAAGTTGAATTAGCCGTTAGCTGCTTCTTTGAAGTTTTAGCAGGGGACCTGTAAGCTACTGAGTGAAAGAAGTGTGCGCTTCCCGGTAAAATTGTGACGTTCGGCTTAATAATCCATAACAATTGATGGAAGCACTTACCAAACCCCCCTATGGACCCAGTGAGTTTCAGGTTATACAGGGGTGAACATTTTAAAATGTTCCGATTATAGGAAAAGTACACCATGATGCTTGTCTGCTTCAAGGATTCAAAAAGGTATAGTTTACCACTATTATAACTTATAGTTTCGGAGTTATGGGTTAAAAACTGTAAAAATGGTGAAAAAGCCAATTTTGGTGTGTACATGGGCCAAAAGTTAAAAGTTGCTTTGATTCAGGTAATATGTGGTGCAAATTGTTTCCCTAGCTCTAGGGATTGAAATGAGGCCTAGTTTGCCTTATCCGTTATGCTTAGGTTTCACGTTATCCAACAAATATGTCACAGGTCAATAGAATCCAATAGCTGCCAATAGCTGTTGGCTTTATTCGCCATTTTGGTTAATAACCAAGCACTTAAGATAGTCAAAACTATTCCTATATTTCATTCTATGAGCTGAACCAACAATTTGAACCACGTTTTACAGAAATTAGAGCAACTTTTAATTTTTGACCCCTAAAAAAAAAAAAAAAAAAAACTTTAGGCATTAATAATCCATACAATTGATGGAAGCACTTACCAACCCCCCTTAATGGACCCCAGGTTGAGTTTCAAGGTTATACAGGGGTGAACATTTTAAAATGTTCCGATTATATTGAAAAGTACACCATGATGTTTGTCTGCTTACAAGGATTCAAAAAGGTATAGTTTACACTATCTATAACTTATAGTATCGGAGTTATGGGTTAAAAACTGTAAAAATGGTGAAAAAGTCAATTTTGGTGTGTACATGGGCAAAAAGTTAAAAGTTGCTTTGATTCAGGTAATATGTGGTGCAAATTGTTTCCCTAGCTCTAGGGATTGAAATGAGGCCTAGTTTGCCTTATCCGTTATGCTTAGGTTTCACGTTATCCAACAAATATGTCACAGGTCAATAGAATCCAATAGCTGCCAATAGCTGTTGGCTTTATTCGCCATTTTGGTTAATAACCAAGCACTTAAGATAGTCAAAACTATTCCTATATTTCATTCTATGAGCTGAACCAACAATAATTTGAACCACGTTTTACAGAAATTAGAGCAACTTTTAATTTTTGACCCCTGTACAAACCAAAATTGACCTTTTCACCATTTTTACAGTTATTACCCATAATTCCAAAACTATAAATCACAGGTAGTACAAACTATACCTTTTTGAATCCTTGTAACCAGACAAACATCATGGTGTGCTTTTCAACACAATCGGAACATTTTTTTACTCCAGTGTAACCTTGAACTCCAAGCTGGGGCCATAAAAGGGGTGTGGCAAGTGTTCCACAATTTTTTTTGAGATCACATGCATAAAGTACTTTTGTACCAAAATTCACAGTTTTAATCCACATTTGCACACTCACAGTGATCTGTGAACTACCGTCCCCACTACAGGGTTATTGAACATTGTTGAATGGATGTTATACTTTCCGATAGGTATGGTAGGTCGTGCAAGTGACAATAGAGGGTGTAAAATGAAATTACATTAGCAACTCTTTCGTTGATGTTGATACTGGTGGATTAAGTATTATGTGATCGAAGGTCAGACGAGATAGCGTTGCCGTAATGCTCATGCTGTCACGCCTGCTTTGACTGCTTGCGCAATGTTTCATTGACCAATTTTGGTTCCCCTTTTTCCCTCTCGCTATTACAAAAATCTTCTTTTGAGAAACACGTAATTCCCAGTTATGCCGAACATACCCCCCATACCCCTTTACTAATGGCCTGTCTACCCCAACTGCAACACATTTTACCAAAGAGTCACTTCAAGTGTGCACGGTGTTGACGAACCAAGCGCGTTGCAGCCAACATAGCACCGAAACCAAAAATGCTGGTTTCGCAACATATCACAGCTTATCACTTACTATAAGACCTTAATTTAGAACAAAGTGTTCGTAAGTACTCAAAAACTAATAGTATATCACCTGTACCCTCGTTATTAAAGTCATCCAAGCTAGAAAGATATTTGAACAACAAGAAATAGCCTTTTAAAAGAACAACCATCGCTTAGCGAGGAGTTGTACTTAATATGTTAGTTGTAAATTTGAGAGCAAGAGGAAACCCTCTTATAGATTATATAACCCACATAACATTATTTTGTCAGGAATCAACCATATTCATGCATCAACCTTTAATTTTGAAGCAACCCAAAAAAAAAACACCTGTTTTGTCACCGAATACCCCTGGGTGTGGAATAAAACGCCACGCCTTACACCATATCCATTTCATAGGTGAGTGCCCTGGGCATGGCATTTAACCTTGTACTTTGGCCATTTTCCCCCAATTTTCAGAAATAAGCCTGTCTCCTGTTCATCATTCATTCACAAAATATCTGCGTGAAAGTGTAGTCTTTCCATTTGTTCAATTTATACAGTCTGAGATGGGTTATTTCTTGGTAAAAGAAATTACCCATTTCAAGCATTCCGTCAACTAAGTTGAAATACCCATTTCAAGCAGTTCAGTTCAACTACAGGTGAAATACCAATTTCAAGCATTTCAGTCAAACTACAGTCTGAAATACCCATTTCAAGCATTTCAGTCAATACAGTTGAAATACCCATTTCAAGCATTTCAGTCAACTACAGTTGCGTTGAAATACCCAGTTCAGCATGTCGGTCAACTACAGTTGTCTGAAGGATTTCCTTGTTTATTTGTTTCAGCAATGTGGAACATTGTGGGTAGTTTATTCCATCAAATAGATCTTAACTATTTTAACACAGCCACATGCACCGAGATTACAAAATTCCAAACTTACCGAACTAAGTTTTAAAAACATGCTTGTGTTAGTCTGGGCTTGCACCAAAATAATACTCTCAAGACCATGGGGGTCAGATCATCCATTACATGTCAATGAACTGAGAATTATCCACTGTGATAGTTAAGCTGTTCATCCAATCAAAAGTTTGTCTAGCTGCGTAGGAAAGGTAAATGGGAATTTCCTGTAGGAATATACCATTGTTTCCTGAATTCTTAAATAATGGGAACCAGAGGGACTTTGTATTGCTACATGAGACAACCACCCACACTCTGTGCATGACTGTGATATTCTTGCAATCAAATGCTATTGCTGCAATATGTAGGGTACTTGCAATGTTGTTGGGCTTTCTATCCACTCCGACTTTATAACATCTTAGATGGGAAAAAGAGCGTTGCAAAAGTCAAAAATTATAAAATCCTCAATTGAGAAGTTTGAGTGGAAACTTGCCAACAAAATCGTTCGCAAAAATATCACTTTATGGCGAGTTTAAGAAAAAAAAGGAAGCGGAAGTAGATACCTGTAAGTCACGGTAATGTTTAGACTACAATACCTTATGACGTTTGGCTTGCTTACATACAGCCTGTCTAACAAATGGTACAATCAAATTTTCAACTTTAAATCGAACACATAGTCATTTTGCATATCACATTAAAGACAAAAATACAAGGCTTCAATAATTTTTGTTTATCTAAGTGCCTTGTGCAATCGAGAAAAAACTCCAGTTTACTGCGGAACACAAAAAACAAAGCGGTTTGCGCCATTTCTGGTTGAGTGAAAACGGTGGTGGAATTTGTGAAAAGGGGTTTGTTGAAAGGAAGTTGAACACATTTGAAATTCTTCTTAAAGGATGAACTCCAACAAGAAAGTATAAAAGATGCGAAAAGAATTATGCACGATAAAGTGTATAACATTCGACATAGTATTTTTTTGTTAGAAGAAAATCATGACCGTACAACAACCTCCATTTACTTAGGATAAGAGAGTTTTTATGGTCTTGAAGCATCATTTAACGCAAAGTCCTACCAACATCTTGATACTGTGCTTCCAAATTCATTTTTTTCCATTTATTCAACAGTTAGTTAATTCACAAATATAGTGCGATATTTTAAACCACTTCTTTGGATTTGGAGTGTTTATTTTGGTTGCAATTAAATTCCTTCTCGCGTTATTTTAACAGGTACCAATTTTGTAATTAATTCAAAGCTCCATTTTATTGCAACGTGCAATAAATGTTTGTATTTGTTCATTATACATGAAAATAAAATATTTATCATTGAACTTATTATGTTGATTATTAAAGCATGTGTGGCGAAAACTGGACTTCCTTTGTGTACTAATCTGTGTATTATTTTTTTCTTTTGCCAAGTTGCAATCTTTTGCGAGCTTCAAGACAGCATGGCATAGTACTCGAAACAACTCTGCCCATGCATAAAAGTGGTAAAAATCAATTTTAGTGTATCACACTAAATTGATTATATCTCTAAATTGGTAAATTAGATGAAACAAACACTATTGGAAAATATAATCTTTGTTCTTTATTATAATGCCAAGTAAGAATGACTTATTTTGAAATTTCATATTTAACCATTTTTTTACGATTGTACCATTGTTTTTGAGACAGACTGTAGTCTTTAAAAAGTGCACCAAGTACTCCTCTGATTGAGTGGTTATATATTTATGTTGAAATCTGGATGAAAACAAGATTTTATCGTGCCGCAGTGTTTTAGAAGAGTCAATTGTTTGGAATCAAAGTACATGTACATACTCAGGGATCGCATGGGATACTATATATTTTGAGTATTTTCATTGCAATGCGACCACGGAGTGCTACACTCTGAATTTGTCAGAAAACACTTTGTGCCAGGCACCATAAGTTTTTAACCAAAGAATATGACTATTAATTATTTGTTGTGAGGTAAAAAGGACCTGTTAGCTAATATCCGCCTGAAAAGTTCATAACGATAAAGTCAATAGTTTTTACGATATGACCCCTGAAATCAAGTGAACCGCATGACCCATTTTAATAATTGAAGCGCCAGTACAAATACGGCACTGTCCTATATGTGTGTAGAATAACCAATATGAATCTAAGTCCAATCTATGAATCTAAGTCCAACCACCATTTCACTGTAGTTTGTTTTAATGACTGGTGCTGCAACATGTTAACATATGAATGTTTCCATTGGTAATAACAGCTAATAAAAGTGCATTTCAAGGCACTTATAAGATGAAATTGGGAATATACGATCAACAAAAGACTAACAAACACCTCGTACTGTGCGAATTAGACACCATTAGATTAGAGCTAATCAATCATTATAGTTTTGTCATGTTTGTGACAGCATACAAATACTTATCTTAACACAAAATTCATATGTTGAATGCATATGTTTTACTTTCATAAAGTGTTTTACTTTCATAGAGTGTAACAAGAAAATTGCAACCTAACGTATTTATAGTTTTACATAGTGTAGACTTTGTCAATGATTTAGTCATAGTTTTATCTTATTTCGACTTGAAATGCATTTTATCATCAAATAAATTAATGTTTTATCATTATCAGTTGAATAATATTTATGTAAATGCTGTTACTGGATCCAGTAGAAGTCATTCTGCAAGAAATTATGGCAATTAAATGTTAATTGTAACCACAATTGTAATTTGCGGGTCGTGCGGGCTACATTATTGCTGAGGTCATATTGTAAAAAAACTTTTAACTCTATAGTTATGGAATTTTCAGGCATATTAGCTAACATTCCCTTCTTACTTTACAACAAATAACAAATAGTCACATACTTTAGTTAAAAAATTATTGCGCCTGGCACAAAGTGTTTTTTTTTTGGAGGGGGGGACATACTCTAGAAAATGAAGCAAATGAAATCAACTGAATTTCAATTTATTTGAACACGACATCATTGACAAAACTGAATCCCCAACCGTGTACTTCCAGCAATCATTTTCAATGTATAGTATTTTGAAGCATACAGCATGGCTTGAAGAAAATTGATTTTAAATTATAGAACAATATAAAATATACGGCCAACCCTTATCAGCTTCAGTTAATCAGCATGTAGTAAATAGATGAAAAAGAAGGAATTCACATGACTTAAAGACCTCGAAGCTTTACAAAATGTCTGGAATGTGAATAGGTATCAAATTGCTGTATCATAACTTTCATAACTTACTGTATATAAATATAGTCATGGTGTTGATAGAAAACAGCATCTGCCGCCAAAATTCATTACTTCAAGTAAAGCATAATGATATACAATCTTAAACAAAATAATAATAAATAAAATAAATATTAAATGTCAACATTTTAGTGCATTTCACAAAGTATCAAAGCGCTTTACCTTTATTCCGCTGTCACTAGAATATGTCAGCTGTCATACTATTGCCCAATAGGCCATAAAATCAAAGAAAATATTGTTAATTTTGATTTACATGCATCGGCGAAGTAAAATTCTTTCCACCATAAATACTAATGAAATATTACACTTAACATTTATTGGCTATGTCAATCGTAGGCCTCTTCAAAATTAATAAAATGTCATTCAATATCTTTCCTTGAATATCAGTGACTAATGGATGCACATTATTTTATATTAACACCAGCAAATGATGGCGCTATTGATATTCAGTAAATCCATCCGGTATGCACAGGACAAAGTACTTCTGATTTTTTTTCAGAGCCATTGCTATTATTGCCCATGCAGTTGAAAAGATTACAGGTGTTATCAACGCCCAGATTAAGATTGAGCGGTCCTCGTTCACGAATTAATAAACCTCTTGCTTCTACTGTGAGTTCAATAAACTTTAAAGGTATATTTCATCATTTATTGGAAAATGAAACGAAGATGAAGAAACGTCCTGAAGGAAATGTTGTTTGGCAAGCTGTGACCTAACATCTTTGTACAGAACCAAGACCCGTAACATTATTTGCTCAACCTCATTTCTATTCAATTCACCACGTTTTTAGGAGAAAACAAAGGTATCCAGCAAAATATATCCAAGATATGCAACATGGTACCGTACATTGCTGAGATTAGAATAAAAACAATGCTTTTTAAATAATCTCATCCATGATCGGCACCGGTTTACCTGTTTTTCATGTATATGAGTCGGCGACTACCAATGGTTTTCGAATTCTGCTTAAAACTCGGTAGATTGAATAGAAATTGAGTTATGGGTTATGGTCCTGTACAAAGACGGTCACAGTCTGCCAAACAAATTTTCTTTCATGATTTTTGTTCATCTTCGTTTTCTTTCCGATTAAATGATAAAATATACAGTCAAATATAATGAACGCACATTAGAAGCTCAATGTTTATTTATTCGTAAACGAGAATATGTATTTTGTGATTCACATGATAAAAAAGATCTCAAGCTAAATCGGGGTGGTGATAACACTAGAAATCTTTCCAACTGCATGGGCAGTAACAATAGCTCTACACGTCCAGATAAAAAAACCGGAATTTGCAGCGCTATTGTTTGCATGAAGTCAATGTAGTGTGGTGTACATCAACAAGTCACTAACATTCAGGGAAGAACATTGATATGATGGTCCAGCGGTAGAGCCATAGACCTTGCTTTTGACCTGGCAAAAGAGTCCGCACAAAATGTTTTGATGGTTTCTAGGCAACATTGACCTGCTAATTCCAAATCTTGAAGATGCAACTTTTGAAAATATGAAATTGGCATTCTGGCTACAAAAAATACGGCAATGAAGTTGTACGTTTGCCTCCCTACCACTGTGACTTGAAGCTTTACGTACGTTTCTAGGAACAATACACAATTCAGTATGGCAGCGATTAACTAATAATATGATGAGGCAGTGACACAAATTTCAGCTTCTGACTGGACAAATGCAGTGCGGCAGATCGTCACAGCTGACGATTCAGGTATATCCCTAAGCAACGATAGTTGGGTCACCTGGAGCAATTCCGTGACCGTGGAGAGCAGAACATTATTTCTCAGTGGATTTGTCTTCCATGAAGGTTAATAAACAAATTCAGCGGAGTGCCCATCGCAAAAGTGTGGGCGGAATCCAGGAGGGGGATAATCCATAATACAGGGGTCAAAAATGAAAAACGATTGGATTGCTGTAAAAAGGGATATAGGGAACCAAAGTGCTCGTCTTGTTACAAGGATTAAAAAAGGTATAGTTTGTACTACCTACAACCTACGTCATGGTTTAAATCTTTAATATTTCTCAGATTTCTTTAAAATTGGATTAAGGTTTGAAACGCAAAGATGTATTTGTAGAATGAAATTTAAAACATAAGGCTAGTTTACTACAGAGGGTCTTCATAAGTAAGATGGGATTTAGGAGGGTTTACTATAGAGGGTCCTCATAAGTGAGATGAAATTTCGCGCGTGACTTTGTTAACAGTTTACCAAGTCACACGCTTAAGCCCGTTATTTTAACGAACGGCATGTAGTTCATTGATTAATTATCAATACCATATCGTCATCTTATTCCTTCTCACTAACTGATCTTCGGGACTGATCTTAAGAGCTGTCAGTCATCAAGTTGAGCCATATCACCATATCAGGAGATTTACCTCAGTCAACGTTTTCAGTCACGTACATCTGTTTTCCATGGTCCGCTCTCGTGACATTTTTTTTCCAATTTGATGTTCTTCGTTGCAAAGCAGCCAGCAGAAGAATTTCATTTCCAAGATTTTGGGCTGCATATATGTATGCACCTTTTTCTGCGTGCAATAGTCAAGTTGTATGGCTACTTTAGCACACAGCTGCATAAGTTCTGTAAATCTAAGATACAGGTAAAGGTAAAGACGGGAATATATCATGCATCTCTCTTATTCCACCGAGTCTTCTCGTTTTTTGTAAGCAATCAGGAAGGTTTTGGTGATAATGAATGTTCAACGGGTTTTTTTCAAAGCATAACTTTCTAACACGATTATAAAACTGTTCTTACAGGTAATTTGAAACATCGATTTCCTGCGGTACAATTTGTCGCCAAAGTTGGATGTGCATAAGCGACCATGTTGCAATTAGATTTCATCACAGAATGTTCAGTCGCTGCCACTGGACTAGTCATCGGTCTACTGACTATCATTGGAGTGATTATATATCGATATAATGAAACCAAAGAGACAGAGGTTAGTAGTTTTGTAAATAACAGTGGTTTCTTAATACATTCTCACACATTCCATAATGGCAATACAGAGATAGGCACCTGTAGCTGGAAATCTTAGAATCAACATGGTGCTTGATTGTATTCCAGGTAGAGCCTTGCTCAAATTCTTGCTTATTCTTTAAAACAGTAATCTGGTAATTCTCGTGTACAAATCAAAACATGGTGGTACTCACTCCAAGTATTTCAGCTCCTATCAGGAACCTTAGTGTCTGGCAAGCCTTGATAAATGTGATGAGATCACAACAACTTTTTTGATCTATGCTTCTTCCTAGTTGATGATATAATTGGTGGTCGTTACATGCTCAGTTTATAGATGCCTTATACGTTTTGGTACTTTTTCTGCTTCTAAAGCTGTCATGTGTTGTGAGAATCTTGTTTTAAATAGGCGGCACGTCTTGCCTATCACTGCATGTAGGCTTGTGAACAGCTGTTACCCGGAATTTCATAGATAGGATACAAAGAATCTATGACCAGATCCTTCAGAGTTGACGACGTCATCACGGTCATCAAGATTTGACAGACGACTCCACTCAGCTCCATACAGTCACAATCGAGTGAAAAAAGCTCCTGATAGGAGCTGAAATATTTGTTTATTTCAAATGACAACTATAATTTTCTTGCAGTTGTACACCAGAACGTAATAACTGATTCAACGAACAATCACGATATACTGGTGTTATTTTAAATGGTTGCATTGGTTTACGTTCTGATAAGAGTTACAAAAATGGTCAAAACACCTGAACGTCGGTTTAGCATTTCATCGCTATTAAATACAGGTCGTGGACAGAAAGGCTGTTGAAAATGTAGAATCTATATACAGCACACTAGGTTGTTTTGGATTTTGGTATCCATCTAACAACTAATGGTAACTTCTGTTTGCTTTCTCATTTATTTCGATATTCAGGACTTCATGAATACCGCTCAAGCTCGATATGTGTAAACTAATTTCACGGGAGTCACCAATCAATTTAACTTTTGTTTTAGCGTTATAAGTAACCTTTTAAAAATATCGATGCAATTGGGTTACGTCTCGAGTGTGACTAGGAGGTGTGTCTTAAAATGAATCTTTATAATTAAGAACTTCATGGATTTATTTTAAACATAAGACATAATGGTACTAACGTGTGTAAATATATGTGTATTTTCTTGCCTCTTTCTCTTTTGTTCCTTTCTTCTGGATTCTTTCTTTCATTTTTTCCTCTACACTCTGGTCTTCTTTGTATCGACAGATGGATGTACCAACAATATTAACGTAAATTTGATCGCCCCAGAGGCGCCATGACGCCCTCTTTGGCATGGTTAGGGCTGGTTAGGCCTGCTTCGCACTTACACTTATATTTTGAATCTACAGCAGCAGCAGCAGCAGCAGCTGAGGTACCCAAGAGCGAAGTTTAGTTCTTCCGACCCTGAGGTAGTTATCATTGGCGGCGGTTTCACTGGAGCATCATTGGCTTCTGTTCTTGGCGCTGATGGCCGTCGAGTAGTCGTCATAGAGCGGGATATGTCACCCCCTGAAACGTACCGGGGAGAAAACCTAACAATGGGAGGAATGTTAACATTCGAGAAACTAGGACTAAAACGTAAGTATAAGCTCTTCTACCTAGGTTTAGATTTTACTATTAAAGGCGCTTTTTGTGATCACAACGAGATAAAGGAGGATTATAAAATTATAGATGGTTTACTTTGAATTAATATAATGGCAATTCAGTTTTATTTTACTTCATTCTGGTTCACTTCACTATTACCCATACACACGTATGGTTTTAAGACACTTTCCCTTTAAAGTGTTTAGAGGTTATTTACCTCGACTATTATGTCAACACAGTCAGTCATTCTTGTCACTCATTAATGGAAACACTGACTTATGTACGGTCGTAAGGTTAACCAAGTCAAACTGATATGGTACATGCAGTGTATTTTATTTCGATCATCTGTTACTTTTAAACTTAAATTGTTTATGGCCGGTAGGTTAATACCTCCAAACAGATTTCTGCAACATAACGCTTGTTAAACATCTTTAGTGTTTCCCTGTTTTATACTTCATATTCATATTCATATTCAATTTATTCAGCAATACATATAGATGACAAAAATTTACATATACAAAAAGGAGCAGATACAATGTGATAATATGTCGATAAGAACAGTGAAAAAGAAAAACATTATGCTAGGACCTCCAATGGACAACTCCTAAGAGCTTATAATTAATGGAGGCCCTTACTTACGGTAGTTTACTAATAAGCTAACATATAATATAAATAGTGGACATCATGAATCGGTCCAGGTGAAAAAAGTAAGGTGGCGTTTGAAAGGGCTATAAAGCAAACGCAAACGAATTGATACAAACAATTGAGGGAAATGAGAACCAAGATGACCGATGTGACTAAAAAGAGAATCTTTAAAGACAAAAAACGTACACATAGACATAAGACAAACGAGGAGAAACATAACAGCAACACACTACACAGATCAAACAGCTGAAAGAGTAGAAGAGAAGAAGAAGATGAGGAAAATTTGTCCAACACAATTTTGCTACAGGACTTCGTTCACATAAGAGTTAGTCGCGAGATTGCAAAGATACAGCTAGCTTGCCGACGTCATTTGAACATAATATGTGACACGTCACCAAACAAACACGAACCAAAATCCAAATAATACAGCCTGCTGGAATGGGGGTGGGGGCAAATTGATAAAATAAAATAAAACAAATGCCATCCGGATATCGTTACAATCTTTTTGCTTCATCTAGGCCGGCTGCTGGTCAAGTGCAACAACCTATCAGCACTGGATTGTTATATAGCGCCTACCCACAAAAGATTCCCCAAACATTGCTTGGGTCGACGATTGCAATTGAGATTACGTATCTTGCCTAGGGACAGCGCGTTGACTGCATGCAGCGGGAGAATCGAACTCACGATTTACAATGGACTTGGATCATCGGTCCTGCACTTAAGGTTTTTTTAATGTTTTGTCCATGAGCTGACCGACAGACCCAATCACTTGCTCGTACAGAGAATTTGAATTGTTGATTGAGTTACCATATGATAGGACTCCCAACCCTGCAAGATGGACAAATTCCAACCCTGGCAAACTCTTGTACAGCCATTTTTTTCAAAAAATGGCCGCCGGCGGCTATTTTGAAAAAAACATACAAGGTCATACAATGGAATTAATTAACTTAAAAAAGCAAAATGGTTTGTTCTTTTCATTAAATCCGACATTTCCAATCCCCTGGAAGTGGTTTTATATTCAAAAATGGACAAACTCTAATTATGACCATATATTTTAAAGGGCCACCAGCAGACCATTTGACGTAAAATAAAATTATGTAATTCTGGACAAGATCAACTCAAAGTAAATGATAGGTGTTGCAGTTCAATCCAATTGACATTTCCATCCAAAATGAATGTTTTGAAAACTCAAAATTTAATTGTATAAAACTCAGATATGCCCATAGTTTAGAAAAATGGCCATCCGGCAACCATTTTGAAAAAATTATAAATGTCCCTATTCTGTTCACCGTGGTCGGCTACAATGGGAACCAGTGTTCTTTTTCACTCAAATTTGGAATTAAACGAGTGAAATGGTTATTTTTAAAGAGTTATGCTATTTTTGAATAATGGTCAATCACAAGCAAATTGGAAACAATGCACGATATGGAATGAAATTTTTTAAAATGATATAAGAAGAATAGGAAAACCTATGAACGGAAAAAAGGAAAGAAAAAATGACAGTGAATTTTGGGTTATTGTATTCCTGACATCAGTTAGGTCTATGATCTGAAGTCTTTACCTCCTGAAAGGTTGCCGTGTGAACTGCTGGTCGTATAAATTGCACCCAACAGACAATTGCCTTTTTGTAAAAGAAGACAAAATTTGCGTAACATTCTGTCACAAGTCACAGGAATCACACTGTCAAAATCAGTAGAACGTAGTTGTACACTGGAAAATACCCATGACCAGTGGCGGTGCCAGCTTTTTTTTGGGAGGGGCGGGGGGCACTGGCACATTTTTACAAAATAGAATTTCTTGAATTGCTTGAAAATGATAGTCTAATAGGCCATTGGAAGAATAGAGAAATATTTTACACACAAGTAAACAACCCAAAATTATAGATGGACATTAATAAGAGGATAAAGACACCAGGTAGGTTAAATTTTTAGGTTTAAATTTAAGTTGCCATAACTTTAACACAAATGTGTCCATTAAATGAATATCGTAGACGTACCATTAAACCACAAATTTGGTGGTAACCAGACCCGTTGAAAGAAGTAATCATCGTCCGGCAGGTATCATAGTTTGGGCCTCCATAGACGACAACGGAATAAAACTAATGTTGTGTGAAGAGTAAACCGAATCGATGGCCCTATTGTTCACCATTGTTCAGGGACTGGAGCCCGTAGGACTATATCTTCTTGCCCCACCGGTCAAACAGTGTGCAGCGTGAGAAGAATGTCCGGTGTGTTTTCTTGTGTTTAAAAACCATTTCGTCATCTGCTGAACACAACGGTCGCGAGTCATTTATTATCAAAATGTTTACCATAATCATTTCAAGTGAGGGTTAATGTATATCAAAGCTTTACAGTGATGCTGTTATTGGAGCGATGGATATGTCTGAGCGAAAATGACATAGGGAAGCTGAGAAGGACAGAGGCAATGATGAGAGCAATTGTGGGTGAAGTGAGGAAGGATGCAAAACTTATACCAAATGTTGGGTGGGAAGAAAGCGGCGGGACCGGTTGGCGACAAGCGAATAGGTTTTGGGCCAGTGCTGAGGATGGATTGAAGTATTGAAGGATTGTATCTGATTATAAAGAAAAAAATGTACAAAACACTGTCATTATCAAACCAAAGACCGGAAAGGTAGGCTTATCCAAAGAGCCACTTTTCCCCCTTAATTTGCACTGGTTGCCACAGGATTTTGTTGTAAGAAAATACTTCTTCACATGCACCGATTAGAATGAGCTCTGCTGCTGTGAGATTTGGCGTGCATTAAATGCAAAAAATATATCAGAAATGTCATGTGAGCAGCTTATAAAATCCTCCATTAAGAAAAAGTTAGAAATATGGCAGATGTTTATTTCTGCGACAAGGATGTCTTGTTCTGACCAAGATTAGAACACCCAAAACGCGTATTGTGCATTTCTAATACAATTCACATTACATCTAACACATTGAACTCACTCCTTATTTATGAGAAAAACCACCTACGTGCAAATCCATCCAAGACACTTGCTCTGATACACCCCTGGAGCACGGTGATTATCCTTTCTGCCTATAGGAGTTACCTTGGACCGCACTCTCTCTTATAAGATCCAGATCAAGGAGACGAGGAGTAAAGCGTGTTCACTCAATAACATCTTGAACAAACTCACTGACACAAGATGGGGTACTCGCCCACATACCCTAAGATCGACGGCACTTGCCCTGTGCTACTCATGTGCAGAATATGCCTGCCCTGTATGGGAAAGATCAGCCCGAGCCAAGAAGATTGATCCAGCCTCCTGCCGGCTTATCACAGGACGTCTATTACCTACTCCATGGGAGAACTTATACATCCGAGCAGAAATTGCTCCAACAGACAATGGAACATCTCTTGGTCTGCCCACTGTTGGAGCAACAGTAAATACGAGTCCCATTCGTTCCTGTACAAAATGGGCGAGATGAAACATCGCAGAGCTTAAAGCTAACATTCTGCTTGAAGATCATCATATCTCCTACCCGATCAATCATGAAATTAGGGTAGTTATCCCCAAAATTTTCGAGCTACTGGACCGTGAAGACTAGCATGCACCGTGGACCCTGGAGGTCAGATTACTTTTTCAGTCAGGTGTTCCAAAGAATACCCAAAGAAATGGGTTGTCGGATCAAAATAACGTATTAATGTCAACCTTTTTTGATATTCCTACAGATTTTATACTTAATATTGATAGCAACCATGATTTGCAACCCAGATCTCCCCATTTCTCACAGTTTTTACGGTACACTTAGGCGAGGGTCCGCAAAAAGCCACCATAATTTGCAGCAGGGGCTGGATTTGCCTCTGTTTCTACTGTTATTTACTGGTGTGAATCCTTGCAGAATTCATTAAAGCAGCCAAACGTTGTACTAATCTCTGGCTGGATCATGTTTGAGAACTACTTTGTTTGGATACGATAAGAAGAATCTGCCAGTAAGGTGTGTTGGGATGTTTAAAACTGGATTGGTGTATATTAAAGCCACTAAATCAGCAATTTTTTTCACAAGGTACCCAAATCGCGCCCCTATTTTTCATCAAAGTCAATTTTTTTGCAATAGTTTGTATTGGCAAATAGTGGGAGTAAAGACCCTTGTCAGTGGCTAAGCATAACACGCCGTATTGGTCAAGACTCATAATATTTATGCTTGGATAAAAGTCGGATCCGACTTTTAATTAGGTCTAGAAACAGTCGTAAAATGGCACCTCAAGCTCGTTTTAAAAATGATTAAGTGCTGTTTTTCACAAAGAAAAGTAAATAGGTGTTGATATGAACATACCATTAGCATTTAAGAGACAAAATCGGCATTTTGAATTTTGAAAAAAATGACTGATAGTGCTTTAATGTGGGTTCCCTGACATTGCATCTTGTGCATATTAAAATGTACTTGGTGGGATTGTCCTGTCAAATCTTAAACTATGGCTATATTTTTGACAGATTTACTAGACACAGTTCCTGGTTACACGCTGTGATGGGTTTCATATTCAACGACCTGTCTATTAACGAATCAGCACACATGCCACTGGTGACGGTCAATGGATACATGATGAGGCACGGGGCCTTGTAAAAGCTCTGCGAAAACATGCTCAGACCCAAGACGGATGTACGCACACATGGCGAACCATATGAACCACCGGCTGCTTTCAAAATGTTGTCACTACCACTTTCATTCATGAGCTTGTGAAGCATGCAAATTCCTAGCCAACCTTCGTGGTAGCTTAGAAGCACCGGCCACAATCGTTGGAACTTTGGGGAGGAGATGTTTAACAATTACGGATCACAATATCACCCAAATGCAAGCTTTATTTTGCTGGCAGCGTAAACAAAGAAACACGATTTTGATGCGGTTTTCGGCATTCTCTGAAGGAGGTCTTCTCTATTTTGGTGGCATCACTTTCAATAAAACCATGGCAACTAGAGTGTACTGCACGTGTTCCAAAGACCCCCTACGCACGGGGTGCACGACATCCGGTGTGAAGAGATCGAGTGCCCGGCTTTTGTCGAGATGAATAGGGAGTTGTTTAGGTAATTTGTGGCTTCGCGTTGTAGGTCCCTCTTATCTATATACTAGTTCCATGCTTTAGTCATAGGGCTCATTATACAGCTTGCTACAGTAAGAGCCTATGTAGATCGCTTGCCGCGGCATATATCATGTTTGTGTATGAATGAACTTTGGTTTTTATGAGTTATTTAACAATTATTTAAATTCTGAAGCGAAAATCCCAGATAAATCTGCATAGCTAAAGATTAATATTGTGTGAGTTGTCTATTAATATTTTCAGAAAATATGTAAGGTTTCAAACCGTAAATACAAGTCTCTCGTCCTGTACAAAATGGGTGAGATGAAAACGGCAATTTTCTCCTCAATTGAACATCTAAGATCTTAAAGCTAACATGCTGCTTGAAGATCATCATTCCTCCTACCTGGTCAGTCATAGATTAGGTATTTATCCCCGATTTTTAGCTACGTACCATGAAGACGGCATTCACAGGCCGTGGACCCGCATGGTCAGTCACTTTTTCAGTCTGGTGTTCCTGTAAGAATACGTTAATGTTGGTATGTCAGATCAAAATAAAGTAATCAAATGCAACCTTTTTTGATATTCTTACAGATTTTATAATTAATATTGTATAGCAACATGATTTTCAACCCAATACCACCATTTCTCTCACTTTTTAGGTCACCCTTAGAAACCGTTCCGCATAGAAACCTGTCATTTGCAGAGGGGCCTGGACTTGCCTCTGTTTTTCATGTTATTTACCGGTGTGTATCATCGCGCGCTATTACTATTACTAATCTGTGGACTTTAAACACTAAGAAAACGTTATTAACTTATTTCTTATTTTTGATACATTTTCAGCGTAACATTCATCGAAGCTGTTGGTAAGGACTTGATCAGAGAGAACGGTCGCGTTGTCGGGGTGACATATAAAAGAAAAGGATCAGATGAAATACAGGTGTGTTGTGTTTATTTTCGTATAGTTATTATTGATTCTTATTGCATTCATTAGCTCTGACATGAGGAAGCGATGGGATGACGGTGGGTAAATGTTGTTTTGTTGAGAAGAGCCTTGTGATAAGCTACATGATGAGCATTGCATATCACAGAAAAGTTATGGCAAATTGTTGACCTTTTTTGTGTACGTCCATATATGCCCCAGCTCCATGAGCATTGTTGTGTAACGATATCTGAAAAGGTGATATGTACCATCTAAGAGCTTCCAGTGAATAAACCTTGACAAATACACTGCAATGCATGCATGCTGTATTGACACAACCATGCTCATGCACAAATTACATTGATGTGATGGCTAGTTTAAAGCCACTATCAGCGATTTCTTCAGATGTAAACAAACGGCGCCCCTATTTTTCGTCGGTCGAAGTCCAGTTTTTGGCACAACTTCGACAAATTGAAAATTTGTCGAATTTGTCAACAACTTCGACAAATTGAAAATTGTTGTAGTAAAGACCCCTGGAAGTGGCTAGTTTAACACGCCGTATTTGTCAAGAAATTATGATTTTTATGCTTTGTTTACTAATAAAAGTCGAGATCCGACTTTTTAAAGGTCTAAAAACAGTTGTAAATGGCATCTTCAAGATCGCTTTAAAATGCTTAAGTGTCTGTTTTTCACAAAGAAAAGTAATATAAGGTGTTGATATGACCTAACACTAGCAATTTAGAGACAAACTGTACATTTTGAATTTGGGAAAAAATGACTGATAGTGGCTTTAATTGAATAGACAAATTTAACGTTTGAAAATTCATGTTTCTATTTTCAGACAATAAGAGCTCCTTTAACGGTAGTATGTGATGGCTTCTTTTCCACCTTTCGCAAACAATTTTCTTCTTTACCAAAGCCTGAGACATCGGTGGGATGTATTGGCCTAGAAATGGAAAACGTTTTTTGCCCCAAAGGAAAACACTGGATACAAATGTTCTTGGGAAACCCTCTTGCTGCATTTTTTGTTTACAACATTGGCGGAGACGCTTTTCGTATTCTTGTTGAAGTACTTGGTGAATCACCCAAGGATTTAACAGCTTTTCTCCGTGATACACTTGCACCTACCATGCCAGGTATGTACTCTTAATCTCTTTATAAAAAGTTTGGTGGGGCCTGCAGGGTGCGGTCCCCCACCCTCCACAAAAAGGGAAAAAGGTCCAGATTTTGCTGATTTTGTTTATAAATGGTGCAAAGGGGGGTTGGAATTCAGAAATTTTCCTCAAGATTTCGCTTTTACGTGTTAAATCAATGGCGACGTATAAATTTGGGATTTCTTGGTTGCCACCGCCAGATTTTTAATATTGACGTTTGTAGCGCCCTCTTTTGGGTATCCGTATTCGCCCTGCAGGGGGGTAGGACAAGCCACCTGACATCCACAGTAAATTCCAAAAAAAAAAAAAACGGGCATCAACGTCGCGGTGCTAATCTGTTTTCATCAAGACTTAAACGGTAGGAGGGGCGCTCTTACGCATATCGACGGTTACACACAGCTTGATAAATCACCAGGGCTGGTCAACAATAATTTACATCTAATGACGGTATTCGAAAATTACACTAGATTGCAGCGGGGTTATCCAATAACCCCCGGATTTTGAAGTGCACTATTTTTTTTCTTAATTTAATCATGATATTACTAAGATCTTTTGTAACAATGTTAAAGATGATTTGTTAATGTCACTGGAACCGAAACTCTGCCCATAGTAAAATGCACTTAGCAGTTCCCCAAATACCGTTTGGAAATCCCCATGCCCAAATCGAGAGATCGTGCCTACCCCCCCCCCCCACCCCCCCCCCCCCCACCCCCACCCCACCTTGTTCGCCTGCTGGCGCAGTCGTAACAACCTATGCTCCAGGAGCATGAGCGGTGGTTAAAATCTCACACTTGCTAACGGTCTTATGCGATTTTGGCCCGATAATAATGGTCTTGGACCATATCGTCATGAGTCTTCCAAACAGGCCAATCGACCATTTTGGCGAAATTGAGTTTTTTGCATATTATGATACTATATCACAAGCTCTTTTCATATATAATACCAAATATTGAGCAAAAATAACATTCCAATTTGTAAATATAATAGATTTTTCACTTTTGGAAATCATACCCAAACGCCAATTGAAAGTCTTCCAAAACAGACCAATCTGCATTCGTCTGTTTGCTGTACCTGAAAACCACCGTACGACAGCTTATAAAGTGACCTATCGATCAATGGGATATTGCAAGATTCATCTCCTCTCTCGATCAACACTGGGTAGCCTATAGAAGTCTGGTCGAAGTTTATATTAGTACAATGTGTGTAGCTGTATCTGAGACGATTTTGCCAAACTAAAAATATAAATTTTTTGCAGTATTTTACTGACAACGATTCTGCCAAATAATTACTGTGAAAATTACAGTATACTCTAAAAATTGATTCAATCAAAACACTGAAAAATATATATTTGGCGAGTCATTACAGAGATTGTGAATGTGTTGAAAAGCTTTGAAAATAAAAAGCTCTGACGAACACATTAACTTAGTAGGCCTATCCATAAATGTCAACCACAATTTTACGGTGCATATAAGTCTATAAATTTTTAATCTTGATAGTATGGCCTAATGGCCTTCACCTCAAAACCCTATCTGTAAAGTTTCGCGCCGATATTTCAACCCGTTTTGAAATGAGAGCTAAAAACATTATTTTGTAATCCCCATAGAGTACTGTGTAAAACTAATATTGGTCGACCAAAATGGGGCATATTTTCGGTCATAACATCCAAACCAAACATCCTTTAGCCCTAATATTTCATAGGGTAAATGAGAAAAATAGTAGTTTTCTTCTGATAACCAAAATTTGACCACTTCGGGTAAAATCTGGGTCCCAGGGGACGAGGCTATTAGCGATCGAACCATGGACCTTTAATTTTGGTAAAACACAATGCATAACATATAAAGTGAATATGGATGGAAACTTTAAAAGTTATAGTTTATGGGATTTTGTTGGCAGAATTGCTGCCAGTGTTTTCCTGTAAGATTTACAGTATTTTTCATGTAAATAACCTATGATTGAAAATCCATAATAGTGCATAATAATGTTGATATAATTCAAAGTTCAAATAGGAGCCTCTCTTATAAATTTAGTCGTAATAGGCCTGGAAAATTGGACAAAAAGTATTTTTGCTTTATTTAAATAATCTCGGCCAATTATTGTCTTTTCTGATCCTTTATTATTGTGAAGTCCACTGTAATTTTTTTACAGCGCACTTATTTCGGTCAAATACAGATTGCATGTTAGTAGTGGTAAGTTTAAACAAAAATATGCGTGTGGTTCTTTACTAGACGTAGATTGTAAGATGTCTTGACTGTCTAAACGACGATCCGGGCGCTGAGCACAGCAAAAAGGAGCCTTCAGTTTTGAATCGCGCCAGTTGAGTTTTATTTTATTATTTTTTGTTTTTAGACATAATAGTTAAAGGTTTTTTTTATTTTGTAATGATACAACTATACGTTTCATGAGAGTGATTTAACAAATACCCTTATTTCATTTGAGAAATGTTAACACAAACATACATGTATTATGTTACGGTAAATTGTGCAAAAAATAGTAACAATTATTCAGTTTACACCTGTTGCTGGAAATTAATTGATTGTTGACGCTGTAATTAAGTAAAAAGATTCAAATCAGCTCTGTTAGTAATTCAAAGTTATAACAACAACAAGACAATTTGTAATACCAGAAAGGTCACAAACAAGCACTAATGTAGTAACTTATTTTCACTTCAATTTTTTATAGATAGTTCAAAAACTTCTTGTTGAAACCCTTTCACGTTTTGGTATGATATTTGTTCATTTTAATTAGCAATATATTAATTTGAAAGGAAAGTAATGCATATAAATTCAATGTTCCCTGTATATAAGGTAGCATAATATCGTGGTTAGGTATTTGGGTTCATATCAGAGGGTCCCAGGTTCGATTCTCCGTTAGATAGGCTTACATGAATAAAAGTTACTTACATGATTAATTTACAGCCAAATTAAGATCAATACTGATATGTAAAACATAGTACCTCAAAAGTACCGAATACAACACCCCGGGACCGGGGTACCAGCGGCCACGAGGCCAGGCGCTACTCACTAGGGGTCCCAATCGGTTCGGGGTTTGTTGTGCCTCTGGATTTGACTAGAGGGGCCCCACAGACCGAGGAGAGAGAGTCTGGGGATTGCAGCGCAGATATCCAGAGCCATATGCACACGGAGTAGGGGGAATCGCCGCCTCGGAACGTGGCCGGTCCACAGCAGCGATAAATCATGAAGGCAGACAACCAGGTGGGGGGGCCAGAGGGGGGCCGGGAGGTACATAGTGGCCGCCGGGCCCCCCGCGGCCCCCCCCCCATGGGGAGGATGTTGGTATTAGTAACTTTTTTGACCCGTTTGCAGAGGGCACTGCGACTCACAGCCTTGCGTTTTTTTAGCAAGTGTCCCTCGTCCCTGTCACCATGTATGGCATCTCAAAATAACTGCTTTGTATTGGTTCTCCTGTAATTGTCATTACTGTTATAACTTTGGAAGTAAGATCTCATGTAACCATAGTTCTTAAGTATTTACGTTTACTTTACTTCTTTTATACAACCAAATAGATGCTCCTTTACATAACCTATGGTATCTGTATTTACGGTTATCATTTTTGTTTTATACATGTTTTGTAAGGACAAATAAAATATATTGAAATATGAGGAATGAAAATATATATTATTTTGAGTTTCCATCATCATCAACTTAGGTTGATTAATAAGTAAACTAACTTGATAATTTCTTCTCTGTGTACAATATAATTAAGCGAATAAAGTAATGGTTGCTTACGTGATACACACTGCAAAACAATAGGCAAGGGTGTTAAATTAACACGAGATCCGTGTTCTAGGAGGACCACCCAAAGAGGGTGTCAAATATTCAACAGCCGTTTGTGTTATTTTAAACAATATTTGGTGTTAAAATTTATTTGAACACCCTAGTTTTTGCAGTGCATGTAGAAAAATTATTATTCACATTATCAGCCATCTCCATTTAAAATACATGCTTAATGTACCAGGTGAAAGATACTCTTGCAATTACGTCTCAAATATAATAGGAATGCAACCCGATTACACTTCATTTTATTGAGTAGATAGAGGGAATTATTTTCCTTTCAATTCCAATAACGAAAGATGTTTAATATGAGAAAATTATCATTCTGCATTTTCAATAAATACCACTTTGATAATCAGAAATTTTGGAAATTTGAATTGCGTCAAAAGTCTTTGAAATACAAGTTAACCATTGAGCACCGCAGTAGAAATGCCGGCAAACTGGCATCTTAACCTCAAAAAAGTGTTCAACTATACTGCACGAGTGCTGTGACTCCAAAGGTGAAACATATACGCAATGGTCTGTTTGATGACAAAAATGAAATAATATCCATGGGAATGTCAATTTCATTTCAAATTGTACCAATAGACACTCCGAAGTCGTTTGTTTTTACGATTTTTAGAAACATCATTTGGCACTAATTGCCAATTTATTGAGAATTAAAATGATTTTCATCCGAACGCCTCGTAAAATTAATACAAATATAATTATTTTTAGGAAACTGTATTGTATATTTTATTGTGTCATGTCTTGCCATTTATTGGCCCTCCTGCCTGCTTGATTGCCTATTAATGCAGGCTTTCAGCGTGTCCTGGAGGTATTTGTACATTCTTTTATTAATTTTGTTGTATTTTTAATGATGTTAATAAAGAATGATTGAACAACACGACTTGATAATAAGATAAAGCTTTCTTCTTGATAAAATAGTGATCTTTGATTCAGTAAAGTATCAAAATATACACCTTCAAACAATAAACAGATAAATCACAACTTCTTCCACTTAACATGCTTAACGTTTATGGAAGTTATTATGTCCAATAATTCACAAAACCCAGGGTTTCAAACGTTAGACATACACTTTGGATGTCCTTAGTGTACTTACACATGTAGGCCAATGCTGCAATTTGGAAATACAGCAAAATACTGTAAATTTTATGTCCAATTTATCAGGCGTATAAAGCAACTGGAACTTTTATTCGATTTTTTTCGAGTATCAACATTATCGTACATTATTATGAATTTTCAATTATACTATTAAGTACTACGGTTTACAGGAAAAATACTATACATTTTACAAGAAAATTCTGGCAGCAATTCTGCTTACAAAACCCCGTAAAATACAGCTTTTACAGGCTTCCATTCAAATTAATATATTTATAGCTTGATGTAATATATTTTAAATTAAGTATTAAGTTTTGATTAAATCAATTCTAAAAATTTTAAAAAACAAATTAAAAAAATAGAACCTCATCAGTCCTCTTTTCTAGCTTCATTGAGCATATTTTGCCGTAAGATATGATGACGGATAGAAAATCATACAAAAAGCATAGGTCCATTTTATACGTCTCTCAGCAGGCAAAGTATGTTTAAAACATGTTCAAAATTGTTCAATACCACCGTCTGGGCGATCGATCGACTCGTTTTGAGTACGCCAAACAGGCGAGCTGCGCATTCGTGTCCTTTGACATAGAAACAGAGGACGTTTTTTTTGTTTTGGCAAAGATACCCAATCACTTTATATTAAATTGGACAAGAAAACCAGGATACTTGAATTGAAAGCGTGGGCTCAAATGAAACGTTTCAATGTCCCTATGTACACATACAATAATTGTTTCGCTAAAATGTTCAATTTGAAGATAATGCAAGTTCCAAATTTCTCTAAAATTTCATCTCGATATCGCGACTATTTGAAATTTTGAGAATGTATGATCGCCGATATCTCGAAATTGACTTTTGGTCGATTTTCATGTAAGAATCAATGGAATTAGCCTAGCATGAAATCTTCCTATAAGAGGATCCAAGGATTACAACAACAATTCTCCACAGCTTTTGTCCGTCCAAAGTCATTAACGTGTCTAACTCATGAATATCTTACACAAGGACACACCCACATTTGTTGTCGATTGGCCTGTTTGGAAAGATGTGACGATATGGTCCTGGGAGCATAAAATAATCTGGAGAAATACTTCCAGGTCAAATTTTATGCACATATTTGCCATAATGCCCTCCTGAGTATATTTGGCTTAAAATTTTCTCCAGGTCTTATATTCTTCAGAAGCATTAGTCCATCATGCGCATGGAGCATATTTGACTAGAATATTTTCCCAGATTATTTATACTCCAGGAACAATGCCGCCCGGACTTTTTATGGTCCTGGACCATATGGATTCTACTATAGCGTCCCCTGGTGGGCTTAGAAAGGCCATGTTTATAATTATTTTTATACATCTACATGCTCCCGGTGCCCTATAGGCCCTAATCCACCCCTGAGCAGATATTAAAATTTGTTATATAGTGTAGGCCTAATGTGTTTTTAAATGTAATTGGACACATAAAAAAATATTATGTGCATAAAGCACTAATTGTTTCTTTTCAATTGGGGGGGCAATTGGGGGGGGGAGGGGGGAAAGATTCCCACAAGGGTTGTCAGCTCCCTTCCCCGTCCCCCCTCTGGGGTCATCGGCCACTGCCTGTGAGCCATAATAAGAGGTGACGATATATTTCCAATTAAAAATTTAAGAATATATACCCTAGTAGATTTCGAATTATCAAGGCATATTTTTTTCTAGCATTTCCTGGATGGAGTTTGCCTGTTGAAAAAACCAAGATGCTGATGTTCATTCACTATACGAGGCCAATGCTAAGGACACAGGAACAGGCTCATTTCTACAATTTGTTTCAAAATGATACGATAAGACACCAATTAAACTACATTTACCTTTTTAATACACCTCCAATTCACAAAATAATCACACAACTTGTGTCATTTTACAACTTACTCCATGTTTTGTTTTGGTTTTTGTTTGCTTTTTATTTATTTTTTTCCATATTTCTAATATGTCGGCTACAGACACTATAATTATTGACCATGAAGTCGCCAGATTAGGGCCAAAGGCTCCCTGTGTCCTTTTTAAAGGTGGTAGTCTATACACGATTGGTGGCCTGATTGTCTATAATGATGGGGATCCATGTTACTTTTAGAGACTTTCATCTACTTTATAAATGAAAAAACATCTTTGGGAAAACCCTTTTATTTAGGATTCCCTTTTTTGTTTAAAAAGTATTTATACTCAATGTCAAAAAAACTCATTAAGGGATGTTTTTTCTCTTCAAGCGAAAATCTAGTTGGCTTTTTTCGTATATTTTGCTACTTGACTAGCTTAGCTTGCGCAAAGAAGTATGTCAGCATCATTATTGTAATATACAGAAGCACGTAACAATTTCACATTTTTTTTTTTGGTATATAAGTATAACTTTCATTCCTTTTACAGAGCACATACGAAAGCCAGTTTTAGAAGCCACTTGAGAAACGCAAACCTTCGATCTTGCGTGTGAAAAAAAAAGACAGTGGTACATGGATAAGATCCCAACGGGTGTTCTCTTCGTAGGAGACATGTTGATACAGGGATCCAATATCTGGGTCTGGAATGACTGCAGCTCTATACGATATTCAATTTTGGCGCGATGCCCCTTGCGG
Organism: Ophioderma brevispina; assembly: GCA_023653785.1. Lineage (NCBI taxonomy): Eukaryota > Metazoa > Echinodermata > Ophiuroidea > Amphilepidida > Ophiodermatidae > Ophioderma > Ophioderma brevispina. Next base: position 37,231 of record JAMKCH010029384.1, read on the forward strand.
GAATGAATTTAGGTAAAAACAATTCTTTCCCTTTTCGATGTCTTATCGATAATATGATTTTATTTCTCATTCAACATTGCTCCACGGTTACCTGTCAATAATTATTTAAAGTCACTACCAGTCACTTTCTTCAGGATGTATAAACAACCGCCCTCGATGTTTTGTCGAATGAGTGTTTTGAAATTTAATGAATACTGTATGGATCTTGTGGGAGATAAAATTTAACTAAACAAGAATTTAGTGTACAAACACAAGGTTTTTTTATATCGGGATTTTGTGCAAACAATCGGGATTTTGAATTAGCGGTCCTGAATAGTAAAAAGGCCACAGTATAGTACTGTTGATATGAAGTAAACGCTAGCGATTGATAGACAGTACTTGCGTACTTGGTGTAATATCCCGTGACCGCAGAACTCTGCAAACTGGAATACTGGTGCAGAAGTGAAGTGGACAGCTGTCGGACGAAATAAGGTGCTCCAAACAAGAAAAACAAAACTCGGTAGAAAAACAGAACAAGTTGGGCATTTTAAATTTTGAAAAAACATGACTATTGGTGGCTTTAACGGTAACGATTCAGGTAAACCTGTTTGCGTGGACCCGTTATATTGAGGTAACTTAGCACCACTGACCTCTACAAAGATACGAGCTCCGCACGTTGGAATGGTGACGAGTGTCACAATGCAGGAAGTGGCTTTTTATACCGGGTATAATATGGCGGGAAAAACAATGCATACAACTGCTGGTGTTTGTGTGGATTGCAATTATCCAACAGATGTTCTATTGTTATACAAAATTCCTTTAACTTTGACAAGGTGTATGCATTGTTTCCCGCCATATTAGCAAGGTCGAAAAGCAAATTCGGTTGTGACACTCGGCGACTCAGACCCGCTATCCATGGTCAGTGACTTAGCACTGCAGATTATCAATGGCTCAATGAATCGATTTGCACCCATTGGGGACACATCTGTTCCCTATTTGAATTGCGTGGCATTCCAGAATCCCACATTTAAAAAGTATACATTTTATTGAAGAGGGATATATAAGGTTGTAAATCTGACAAAGTTGAATGGATATTCAGGTGTACTAACAATATACAGGGTGATCGACAAAAAAGTACATAACAATAAAATTTCTTTTTAACACGCATTATTTCCAGACATTATGAACATGACAAAAAACATAATATTCATATTTATTTGGAATTCCTGTTACTCATTAATCCCTTCAGGAAATGTTATTTGTAGCACATTAAAATAGGCAAAATATCAAAAATTAAAAAAAAAAAAGTACATTGTAATTAATGAATTTTTACTCTTAACACTTCGGTGCCTCAAGTGATCGAGATATCGATAAAAACATGTGGCAGGTATTTTATAAATTGCTGCCTTTGTGTACATAAGAGGTGTAAAGAAAAATTTTGAGCTAAAATAGCATTTATATTACTGTTGTGTAAACGGTATTCATCTTGAATGTCATTTGGATCAATAATGTAAATTAGTTGACCACAGAAATAGAGGGTGGTAACTCCCTTGGACACTACACTGATATGTGACCTTGAAATCAAGTAGCTGAATAATTATTAAACAAAGTGTTTTAATTTTCCTAATCTAAATCATGCCCAATGTTAGCAGATGTGATCTTATAGGTGATAACCAAGAAAAAATAGAATGCTGGATGCAGGTAATGTGAAGGATAGGAGCAACGAAACAAAACACTGTCACTGGATGAGCGAGTGGTAAGACTTAAGTTCTACGATGGAGCTCATCACAGTTTGATAGCTTATAGTACTTTTTTTTGAAAATATTATTTTGATTTGGAACTGGATCCTTCTCTTCAATTCCACTCAGGACAAGATGATGGGTGAAGTTGCCCCTCTACTTACTTGTTGGGATTATTTTTTTTCTGTCAGTTCTCATACCCCAAGCCTAGGCCTAGCCAGCATGGAAAAATGTTGATTCCCCCATGAAGCAGGGCAATTTTCCCACCAATTATTAGGGATTCCCCACCATTTCTTAGTGTAATTTCTTTATCCAATTTTCCTCGTAATGACCAAATTTCCCTGGAGAGATTCCTGATTTCCAATTTTTTTTTCCAGGCCTGGGCATAGCTAGGTCTGGTCTTGGCCTTGGGTAGGCAATATCCTATCATGCATAGCTAGGAGTAGGAGCTAGGTACGCCTAAATAATAAAAATAAATGTCATCGGGATGTACGTTTTGACCAATCAGTGAACAAGACTTTTATTCGTATATAAAACTAATATTGACTGGTCTTATATCTGGTGATGAATGGAGATTATCGTCCCTCGTTGGCCTAGCATACCTGGCACTACTAACTATGTAGGTCTGGCATACTATGTAGGCCTAGCATACTATATGGCCTAGCATCTCTGTAGGCCAGTCACATACCTGCTGGCCACTACGCCTAGGGCCGGGGTGATGTTATTTTAGGACAGGTATGCTAGGAAAACTCGGGAGCGATAATCTCGCATCTCACCCCATGACCAGTCAATGTTAAATTAGGCCTATTTCAGACTGTCGATTGGGACAGTACATAATATGTGGAATTAAACAAATTCTAATCATGAAACCTGACATTTCATGTACGTACCCAGCTGTAGGCCTACACGTGCAGTTTGCGGTAATAATCTGTCCCGACGTTTGGAGAACACACCCAACATCCTTCACTTCACTCTTGTCATTTGGCTTTCTGGCCCGCTGGAACCAGGTCACGGATGAAAAAAACTGGGAGTTCGGAACTGGTAAAAGAAGCACTTCTTCACATAACCCGATATAAAGTAATTATTATAAAGCATCAGGGATCTGTATCTTTTGAGTCGTGCGTAAAGGCTTGTTGTTGATGAGGTATATATAGTCCAAAAAATTGATCTTTGACCTGTAACAAATTTCGAGTCAAGTGTTTATTTTTTTTTCACATTCCTTTTGCTTCCTTTTACCTCCCATGATATATACTCCCCGTCCATGCGACGATCCACTCCTAAATGGGTGGGTGTTGTTGTTGTGTATTTACCTCCCTCCTATCCTTCCTTTTCATCCCCAGACATCCGGCTTATGCCACATAGTGTCCTGCGCCATATTTGTGTGCGTCTCGTTATGAGCGTTTGTTGTTAAGAGTGTCCTCGGTCCTGGCTCGACTGCTCGATTGTCATTTCTGCTCGTTCTTTCTCCTCGCTCTTGTAATTCTCGGCTATACCCATGTTTTCAATGTCTGTGAACACAATTATAACAGTACTAATAGCATAGGATATTTGGTTCAGGCTTAATTTGCTAATTTCAAAATGGCCGCCATTTTGATTAGTAGATTTTTGTTAATATCTCGAGTTCAGAGACTCGTAGCAGAATTTGCGGTATCCTATTATACCATGTTTTTAAAGGTCTGTGAACACAATTATGATAGTACTAATAGCATAGGATGGATGTTTGGTTCGTCAGGCTTTAAGGTGAATAATCATTAAATCCAAAAGGCCCGCCATCCCATTTTGATATATTTTGTTTCCACACCTCGAAATCTGAGTATACAACGCGAACCGAGTATAATATTGTGTTTAACACATAATGTTGAGATCAATTATTGCAATGTGAATTGATAATGTGAATGATGAGACAACCTTCCTTTAATTTAGCATAAATCCAAATGGACAAGGCAAGGAAACGCCAATGGTAATAATTTGACAATAAGATACGTGCTAAGATTCGGCCATTTTTAACTGCAATAATATTATGCGGCACCAATATTAGTAAGATATTAAACCAAAACAACACCTGAACAATATATTGTCCATTTTCATATAACCAGGTATTAACCATGAGATTCATCTCCTGCTTCAGGATTCACAGTTCCGGCGTGAGGAATTGACAATGTGATACCATTATTTTTTTAAAAAGGTGATTGATCCGATTTAAAGTATATAGAGTTTTCATCTTGATAGAATGGCGTTCACCCCCAAACCCCATCTGTACAGTTTCGCTCCAATATTTCAAACCAATTTTGATGGAGAGATTGAAAATGTGATTGTATAAGCCCATAGAGTAACTGTGTAAAATCAATAGTTCGCTCATAACATCAAACCACAATATCTTTAGCCCTAAATGAGAAAAAATAGTAGCTTTCTACATATACCAAACTTTGAACATTCCGTTAAAATCTGGGGTTCTTGGGACCGGACAAGGCCATAGCAATCGGCCCATGGCCCATTAATTTAATCTACATATAGCAACTTATCAATAATTACGGTAATGCTTAACCTTCGTCTAATCAGGTTATTTTGGTAACATGTCTAACCCGGGGGGATTTGATGTAACGTCACTAAATTATTGCCATAAACACCAATTTTGAACTGGTTTGTGCATCAATGGATATCAAGTGATACCAAATATGTACCAAATTCCCAGCATCTTGCTTCTATCACGTCATAATGCACGGCCGCGCCCTTGACAACAAATGGTGAAATCAGGTTGTGTACAAAGGTATAGAAAATTTGAATTTTCGTGCTCAAATAAGAACGAAAAAACTAAATTTAACATAACTAATAAAAAATGAGTTTTATACAACATGAAACCTTTTGTTTTAAGAGCAAATTATATAGGTACCAATTTAAAATGTAAAGTATAGGAGGCTTCTCTTCAAACTTTGGCGGCTTATACTTCCCCGGTAGGTTAAAGGTGGTGGGGTACGATTTTTTTTCAATAAAATGTGCGCAAAGAGGAGATAAACACATACCTAAAATTTGACGACACAATCAACAATGTTTTTTGCACCGGAGGAAAAGCTCGAGGAGTGCTGCAATACCCCAAAGTCCTACATAACCTTGGTAATATAATCTTAAACTATGGGATTAATTTTCAAATTAAAAAGTACCAAAATAGTTTGCGACATTGTACAATTGTGGGAATAATGGTTGAGTTTAAGCAAAAACATAACGTTTTAAAGGTTCTTAGCTTGGTATTTATCTCTGTTCCATTTTTTCTCCCATACCGATAGTCTTTTAACAATGTTGGGTTGTCTATAACGGTGGAGGGTTTATGGTTGGATAATCAATAAGGGGAAACATGTAGAGTACAGGTTAAACTCAGCAGCAATCGTTAAGGGTGTTTAACTATCAGGGTACCTGGTGATGAGATAGGCACATGTTGCATCCTCTTTCAAACAAATATCCACTTTAACAAATCACGTCTGGCGGTTAATTATTCGGCTTGATTATGTTTCCTCTACAGCAAGGTTGCAACAAAATCAAGGGAAATGTTCAACAAGGGACAAAAACAGTCACTTTGAGATCAATGTTTGGAAATTGATTGGAAAGTCTATGCATTTGGTTATTTTTTTCTTTTTTTGACAAATTTAAGTTTTTAATAGCCAATAATTGTTTCACTAATTTGTGGCATTTGCTAAATAGAAGTTGCCTTTTTTCCGTCAAAAATGTCTTTTTGAATTCATATAAATGTTTAGTTAAGGTTGATTGGCCCATAAGTGAAAAATTAAATCTTCTTGAAAAAAACTTATCTATGTGCATAACCTCATAATTAAAATCTAGCTTACTCTACTGGTCTACCCCTCCTACCTTATGCTTTCATCAAACCTTTCTAAAAAATGGGGACAAGAGAGCAGTCGACACCCTCGAAGGGATAGAATGGATTGAATGGCCTGTTAAATCACCAAAAAAATCAACCTAATAAAGATTCTGTGTATCAGTTGTTCAAAGCAGCTAAACGCGAACAAATTTGACATGCGACTACACTGCATTCTAGACGGTCTTACTAAAACAGTATGAAACCTCTTTGCCTGGATATTATAGACACTAAAGGAAACCTTTCATATTCCGAGCGGTTCAGAACAGATTTCAGTATTTCTTTATTTTTGGCAAATGAAAGACACTTGAAGATACCAAGAAAAGCCTTTAAAATGAAAAAAAGGTCTTTTTTTCTTTCTGAATGTGTCATTTTTATGTGTTAAAATGTTGAAGATGTTCTCTTTGTATGTGAAATTGATCAAGACGAATCCACAAAGATTTAATAGACCATTTTCATCAGTGTGAGTCCGTGTCTTTAATGAAATAGCAACTTAATAATCATGTTTTGATAAACAACAGTAGGCAACACCAGAAACAAATTTCAAATAAACTAATTTCCACAGAAAAGTCAACAAAATGGCGCAGCCATATTGAGATTTATGCAAATAATGCCTAAACCACTTCATCTCACATTGTATTGGTGTTCTTATTGTGTTCGTCGACCACCACAACATGGGTTAGAGACACCAACATTACATCTATACGACCTGGAGAATGAGTTTGGGCCAAAAGTCCTTGATTTGAATGGCGGCCATTTGAATTTATGCAAATTAGACATATTTCTGAAACCGGATTTTCTCGAGAATTTAGTTATGTCAGGTGGATACTTCAAAAGAAGAAATGCCATTGTGAAGAAAAAACCTTTGATAGCAATTAGTTCTAGGTTACCCAAAAAATTTCATTATCTTTCCTAGCCTAACTAACATGCGCCCGTAGTGCATCGATGGCAATCTTTTGTTATCTTCCGACACAGTTAGAATCTAACTAATAAGGATCGGTAATAATTGTTCCTCAGATTTTGTTTCAGTCGCTCCAAGTACTCTTTGCGATTGTTTTCAGATAAATCTTTAACATATTCACAATTCGTTCCATCTTCACCGATTAATATCTTGAAGAAAAAAGTTTGGGAAAACTTCCACCACAGCTAGATGCTGAGATTCCAGCCTGTCACGCACTGTGACTATGCTGGGAAATAGCTGTGACCTCGAGATGTTTTGCCTGCGAGGATGCGCGCGCTCGTCTTTAAAAATGATGCTGACGTCAGCTGTTAACTGGTCTATAATAGCACAGAGGTGATTGCTGGGGTGGTCGATACGCGCTGGGCACTCAACACTCAGAGATACGCGCTCAGCACGTTGCGTATTATTCTCTGGTTTTTGTCGGCGCTATAAGCACTAAGATGTCGCAGGGGTTCATTTTTTCAAGAAAAATACGGATTTTCGCATGAATTTCTCAAAAGGACCTCGGTGACTCCATGTTTTTTATTGTTTTATTAGAAAGCTGACATGAGTGCGCCACTTATATAAAAAAATCACAACAAATTATGGCTAAATTTTTAGCTATAACCAAAAATGTCCTTGAAAAAATGATTTTTCATAGGAGATGTAGTGATTTTGGCGAAAAATGGTATTTGTAATGGTTTTACATCAAAAGTGACATGGTGCACCCAAATTTGTTTCTTGAATTTTTCGTCATATCGATGAAACCGTATTTGTGCGAAGTTTGAAAGGGAAAATTTATGGCGGGAGTATAATGACCCAAACCCGTCAATGCTAAACTCATCAAAAGTGGTGCCATGCGGGTGGTCTATGTTTACCATGCGTTTCCAATGGGGCGTTGAAAGGTGCTCGAAAACTTGCTCATTTTGTGAGATGACTTATCAAGGTATCTCATGCGATAGCTACCAACCTACATCATATTTTTCAATTTCCGTTTAGAATGTTAGAGGGAAGATATGCTGCGACAACATATTTGAGCGGGAATGACATTGGGATTAGCATTATTTTGAATTAAATTGATGATTCTGTAGAATGTGTTTGCTCTCTACAAACCACACAACAGACGTTACAGTGCAGCGATCGGTCATCGATTACGTAATAGGTAACTGAACTGCCTAAAATTATACCGTTAAAAAAGCCAATAGGCCTATACAAGAAAAATGACACTTGTGCTACTGCAAGAGAAATTACACACTCCGGGTTATTTTGCTGATATGTTTAGGTTAATTTTCCTATTTGTATTATTGAACCAGTCACAATCACTCTGAATTTGATATCCCTAGCGAGGACTAGAACTTGATTATTGTGAATTTGATACGCCTAGCGGATGTCCAGCATGTGCAGCTAGGTCCCTCATTTTGGAAAGAGGCTTATGGGTAGTCCGTACCCGACCAAAAATCCAGACCCCCCCCCAGGTGTGTCACAGGATAGAAGTGCCTTGGAAAGGATTAAATACATTTCTCTACCTCCTATATCTCTTTTAATTCCAAACAGATATTAATCCCCACAATGGTAGGCGGCGTTTCTACACCGATTCCTATATTATCATTTCTTTGTTTGTAATGACCACTATTTGCGGAAGCGGACTTCAGCAAAAATAGTGGGCATTATAAACAGAAAGGACACAATAGGTGAAAGGATAGGGCTTGACGTATATAACTGGGTAAGCATTGAGAGGTGTTGAGTTACGCAAAACGGCAACGTAACGTACATCGAAGCGAGGTATGAACGGAACTTTGAGATGGAGGAACTTGGGGATAAACAATACTGCCATCCCAAGCGAGCATAATCTCTAGCTGTACCAGAAACGTTTATTTTTGGGTTGCAAAATAGACGTAGACCAAATAACCAACTGTAAAACAAATTTCGTAGTGCCCTAAAGGGGGGGGGGTTTAGGGGAAAACCAAGGGTAATTCATAAAAATTATTAAAAACGGGTCTGTTCCGCGTTACATAAAAACTGGCACATTTTCTTGAAAATGAATAAAAATGTCACTCCAATTTCTTTTTCCCAATATCAGTGACTAATGAAAGATATTCAACAATTGGCCGGGTATGCGGAGCCGTGTTATATGCCACGCAGTTGAAAAGATTCTAGGTGTTATTCGCCACCTCGATTTGGTTGCCTAACCAAATACCGGTCTCTTTCCAATAACAACCATCTTACATATAATATAGGTCGATGACACTAAGTTGTCTTCTTCTTCTGAAAACGCGGTGGTAAATGGAATAAAAAGGAAGTTAAGCAAGAGGTTACGGATTTGGTTCTGCACAATGATGTTAGTCACAAGCTTGCCAGCAACCTGCTGGGCATGATTTTTGTTCGTCTTTCTTCTTTGCGAACATAAATGATGAAAAATACGGCTAAAGTTAATTGAAAAGCCCACTATACAGAGTCAAGATTTACTATTTGTGAATGAGGATAAGTATTTGGGTTATATATAGCCTAAGGCATCTGAAGTCAGAGGTAAGTGGTGATAGTTACCTCAGCTTTTAGGAGGAGTTTACATCTTGCAGGCAAACAAGAAAAGAAATGCTAAAAATGACAGTCGATTTTCGCCCTTTGGAGGCCTCGATTAGGACAACCGACGGAACAACAACTGTCTGCCATTGTTGATTATGCAGGACAGTAAATATAATTAATTGGAACAATATTTATGGTGAAAATTTTCAAGCGTGTTATGACGATAGTAAATTAAACTCAACCGATCTACTATCAGCGGTATACAGTGACCGCTAATGTTTGACTGCGAGCAGCAACTTCCGGGTCACGTGACGACTCAGAACGTAAACAAGTGTTAACTGGTCTATACATGATCACATATGAAATGCAATATAGTTTGTGTATATTCAAATATAGTCTTTCTTTTTCGTTTTCTTGTTGCTTTCTTTTGGTATTTCTTAATTCGTTCTATATTCGCTTTCACCTTTTTTCTTTTACGTTCTGCATTCGAGTTTCGTGTTTTCATACGTTTTGGTTCATCCTATATGCGGCAGTGTGTCGGCAGGGAGAGGTGGCATCTCTCCCGGTTTAGACATTTAGACCTATATCTTAGGGTTTGATGATTTTATCTTATAAAGACGACATGTCATGAGGATCCCTGAAAGTTCACGGAATATTTCAAATAATAACTATATGAGGTGTGAAAAGGCAAAGGCAACACTATTCGAAGGGGCCACCGTCCCCACAAATCTAGGTTTCCCGTTCGATTTCGCACAATGCTCATCCGAATTCAACAAGTAGTTAGTTCAAATTCGTCCCAAAAATCGAAAAACTGTACATTTGAACACACTCGATTTCGTCTTTGAGTCAAACAAACTTCAACCCTGGTGAACTCTAACTCGTCAATGGTCGCACCGGTTCGTCGTATTATTCAAATTCGTCGGGTCATACAATTTCGTTGTACATGGCCAACCGATTCCGTCATTGGTCACCGGAGTAATAAAAATATCATTCGAATCGTCGATAGGCCTGCATTGGGCGGGGTATCTGCATGACGTTTAAGGGCCTAAACATTGAAATGGCTCTTAACAGGAGAGGAAGTGACGTTATGACAGCATTTGTATCACTCAGGAGCGGATGATCTAAAATTACATGGATTTAAATTAAATTCGAAAATTTGTGGTAGCGACAAATCAATTCCAGATTAAATTTGATCATATATATATTTATGTTTAAAATTTAGTCATGTCAAAATGATTTTATTTATTTTTTTAAAAAACAACGTTTACTGTTCACAACTATATTTAGAAATATATTATGATCGAAGACGTTCAATATTGGCTTCACAACAACAAACAGGAAGTATGAAAAGTAAGACAAAAAAATTCTCCCGAAATCCTGGACGAATTGGAAAGACAAATTGTTGAAACCCAAGTGAACAAAGACGTAATCCAAATACCCATTATATCGCCGTTTTGAAGGTCGGACTAATTCATAACACGGGACGAAATTAAATGACAATAGCTTGTGCAAGTGCGTTTGACCATACGACTAATTTGAATGTCCAAAGACCAAATCGAGTTGGCAAATGTTTTGAACTAAACAATTGTTGGAAATTGGAAGACATTTGCGAAATCGAACAGAAAACCTATTTAAACCCTTAAGTGACCAAGGGGTTTTCACTCCCGTTGGTGCCCAAAAGGGGGGGGGGGGGGTCATGGGACCCCCTAAGGAAACCACTTTCCCGAGGGAATTTTTGCACGAAATTTATACACCGGTGAAGGGTCACAAGACAACCCCAATCAGCAACAAAAAGAAATTTGTTATTTGCTCAAATTAGGGGCCAAACATGTTTTCAAAACACGCGAAAAATTGGAAAAAAGATGGAAAATTCAAATGAGCCTTGGATTACACCAAAATTTTGAAAACTTATTTATGTTGATATCTATTTATAGAAGACCCAAATGAACATATTTAACACCAAAACTAGCAGGTTTAGGGAATCCTGTATTTTTTTTTTTACGGGTGTTGCAAATACACGTCATTTTCCCATAGGAGTGTGTACAGTAACGGTATGGCAACATCCATGATGAAATTGTTTGTTTATCAGCAACATAAAGGGTAATTTTTTTAATGTTATAATAATGGTTTACTCATGTATGTGTGAACTTATATCAGCAAAAAAAAAAATTGTTACTGTGGTTCTTGGTTTCTTATTCCATTTTTAAAAATCAAAAAACAAAAAAACTTCCGTTAGTGCACAAAGTTGGGGGGGGGGGGTGGTTCCATGGCCCCACTAATTAACTCTTACGGTTTGGCGATTTTAATTATTTTGGTATGAAAAAGAAGCGCATTTACATTAAAAAGTCAGACAATTACAAAAATTTCGGCGCAAAAATCCCACGCGTCAACGCGGCCAGCGTGAAAACAAATTTTGGGGGTCCCTAGGAACCCCCCCCCCCCCCCTTGTCACTTACAGTGTTACGCAGCAAACAGTTCCAACACAAATTGAAAGCTAATGAATACCGAACCAAATTCGGCACTTTTGCTACTCGCATATCCTATCTGTTTTGGGATTATATTATGGAATATGTACTTTTTCCGAACAGATGGTGAAAAGAGAAAGAAAACGGTGTGAACAAATAACCAAACAATTACTATTTACCTAAAAATGATGCAAATCTTTTTGCCACGGCTAGCAATTAGCAGTATTGAACATGTATTGGAATTCCTTATGCATTGACAAATAAGTCGTTAGATGTAATCAATTTGTTCACTTCTAAAGCCTACAGTACCTAAAACATGTACTTTATTGGTTATTATGCACATGTACACAAAATCTGTGCAATAAATAACTATAAATTCCCTCACCCATCTCAATTCCATCTCTCTCTAAACTGCTTTGGGTTGTTGTTAACAGTTAAACAGACCAAAATGGTGCCACGACCGCAATTTACCAAGGAGGAGAACATTTTCATGAATAAGAACTATGTTGAAGCAACAACGTTTAGTTGCGGTTCAGCGTGAATGGGTAAACGCCTTCCTCAAAGTAGGGTTCCCAATACGGCAATCAAGAGGAACAGGACAAATTTCTGGAGATTGAAAAATTCTAAAAGGTGCAAAGAGAGATGCGGTTGTCAAAGAACTGGCCGATCAGCAGCAAATATTGCTGCAACCCGGGACTGCAATGTGTAAGAACTGAACAATAACCCTAGAATCAGTACATACCTGACGACCAAAATGGTGGTGCTCACTTCCATAAATTACAATGTACTTGTTTCTCTGCTATTGCTATCCGTGGACAAAATAGGTTTTTCAGCAATTTTTATGGAAGAGTCATGTTTAGTATTTTATCACGGTTTTCTTTTTCGTTTGCACCATATGTACGAAAAAGACATAGTTTCATAATAGACAGCTAAAACAAAGAAAGAATCTGCGAAGGTAAGCAAAAGTCCGTTTCTGGAGGTAACTGCTTTCTGAGACACCCGTATCGGGCTTGACTCGCATATTATCTGAATTATAATTGGCCCTTTGCGTACTTGTCCCAAAACACTATACTATTAAAATTTAAAAAAAGATATAAACTGTGCATTTTTGAGATATTTCTTCCATCCAATTTGATGTAAAACCTATAATCAGAGATGTTGTTCAATTGAACACAACGGATAAATACCTTTGCAGGTTCAAGAACTGAACTTAAGCGGCATGACCATTTAAGTATATTTTATCTTGTTTAGAATGGGGCTTCACTCAGAACCCCCATCTGTAAAGTGTCGAGCAGATATTTCACCGTTTGAACGGGAGAGCTAGAAAAGGATTTTGTAATCCCCAGTGTAAACTACTATTGTCGACCAAATGGGGCAGATTTTCGCTCCTAACATCAATCACCACATCCTTAGCCCTAATATTTTACAGGGAAAGGAGAAAAATAGTGGAAATTTACTGCTAGACTCAGGGGACCGCCACAGTCTTCTGTGTGTGGACCAAATGTGGACAACGCGCTAATGGGAGGGCCAATTTCCACTCCCCCATTCCTCAATGCTCCAACGCCAGGGGGAGGAACCGAGGAGAAACTAGTGTTGAACAAGAACAATAAGAAAGGATGGTTGGTTTCAAATGCCTCAGTTTATTTTCAGCTGCCCTCAATTTCATTTTCTACAGTCTGAGCTGGTATTTCGACCGGAAACACCGCCCATGACACTCAACTGCACGCTTCGTGTTTTAAGAATTTTTTTGCGTAAAACCGCTTGCTACGCGGGATGTTCGCTCTGTCTGTTAAGCGCGGCATTCGACGCTCCAGGCTGCGGAAGACTTTCGGAAGATACCAAACTCTTAGCGAGAAATTATTTTTTGACCCCACATTAATGATGTTGTCAAAAGATAGCTAATAAAAATTTAAATTGAAGTCGTCGCAATTTTCACTTCGTTATCATTTTTATTTTCGAAGAGCATACCGACGCGATACGCAAACACTCCTTTTTTACCGTTTTGGAGTTTAGCGCTCCTTTTCCTCTATTTTTGACCCGACTTAAAGCCTATCAAATTCCAACGCACCTTTAAGTGGCCTTAAGGAATCATATTGTAGTTTTTTACCTTTGGCGATGGTGTGTAACAACATTTAAACTTGATTTAAAAACCGTTGAAACATTTTAATAGGTTAACAATAATTAAATGTGCTTTTCGCCATTTAGCATTTTGCAGCACAACAAGCATATCAAAATCACCGTTTTCAATGTTTGCTCGATTTTACCCACTTTCAGGTGGCATGCTACCCTTTTTACGTTCTAAAAATTCTCTAAAAATCGGCTCAGAATGACAAAATCAACAAACATTAAAAGTTAAAACGATTTCATAAACGGTCCAATTTTGATTCATCTAGTAACACCCCCATTGTTGAAATTGCCTTTAACAGACAAGTCGGCTTTTTCCGACTATATCTGCAATATGAAACTTGGGCGTTAGCACACTGCGATTCTCTCCCGCCCCCCCCCCCACTCACTTAAAGTGGAGTAAAATCTAGGATTTTAAAGGAAAATGAGAAAGTGTTACCTAATATATTTCTGAAGTATCGTTATGACCTGCTTATATATTAAACAAGATTGCGAGGTTCAAATAGAGAATAAAAAATCGATTTAAAAAAAAGGGCCATGTAATGTAGGCGCCTACTAGCGAATTTGGGAGAAATCCGTTGCTACCTTGACAACCATTATACTGCGGCGTGTTTGAGCCCGTATTGAGTTAAATAGTTGCTTTTGTTTGCCCATAAGAGCAAAACGAAGAGAAACCCCAAAATTTTGGTTCTGATTTAAACCTTCTCTGTTTTAGAAAATATAAAGATAGTATAAAAAATTCACTAAAGCTGTTGATATTGCTGTATACAACCCAACCCGCTGTTAACGAGACCTAGCACCAGCGTGCGCGCTTAAGGGGTACACACCACCATGCACTCGCCATAGACTTGTATGTAAAATGATTTGTCAGACTAATGGCTATAACTCGAGTCCTTTCGTTTTGGAACTACGGATTACATGAATACAACAAGAGTAAAAAGACATTTCTCTACAACATATCAAAGATTGACGAGAGCAACCATTAAGGTTTAGATTTTAATATTTAACTGATTTTTATAGATGCCGGATTTTCACGGGTTACTTCCGACTCCTTACCCCGCGCATGCACCTTGTGTGTAAATACGCCGATCACACCAAGAATTCATTGAAATTTCGATGTTTCTTTCAAAATTGTCAGTACCAGTCATTCCTGTCCTGTAAATAAAATTTGTCACAAAATCACAGAATTACTAAGAATATCTCAACAATTTAGACACAAAAAGTTACTACATTCTTGATAAACCCGGACCGATATAGGGCTTCGGTTCCTCTCTAATGGTGGTGTGTACCCTTAATGTGTTTGCGTCGTCAGAGAACTTAGCTCAGCTACTTCGCATGCGTTTTGAAAATTTCACCTTGCCCCTGCTTGAATCTGCGTAGTGGCGCACACCATATGGCAACCTAAAGGGCCATAACGTAATTGCTGCAACGCGTTTCGAGAAAGTAGCAACGCGTTGCGACATTTCACCAACGCTTGCGACATTTCAGCAACGCGTTGCTGTGTCGGCCACTCAAAATCATGAATTTTCGGTGACGTATTTCAAAAATAGCCTCCACAACGCGTTGCTAGATACTTTGGCAACGCGATCGTTGCGAACCTATCACAACGCGTTGTCACGCTTTCAAACAACGCTTGCGAGCTTCACACCGCGTTGCAAGCTTCACAACGCGTTGCTAAGGTTAACAAGCCATAAGGGTCATAACGTATTGCCGCAACGCGGTTGTAGAAGTAGCAACGCGTTGGCTGACATTTCGCAACTCGTTGCGGCGTTCAGCCTATCAAATTCAAGAATTTCTGTGACGTATTTCAAAAAAGAGAATCCACGACGCGTTGCGGCCATACGTTATGACCCAAGATGGCTTTAACAACGCGTTGCAAGTCCATCACAACGCGTGCGAGCGTTCACAACGCGTTGCCAACTTCACAACGCGTTGTGACAGGCAATAAGGGTCAATAAGCGTTGGCCTGCAAACTCGTTGTGAAGGTCGAAATGCGTTGTGATATTTATATTTTGAATACTCCCACAGGAATTCATGATTTTGATGGCCGCACCGCAACGCGTTTCGTTAATGTCGCAACCGGTTGCCGAAATGTCGCAACGGCGTTGCCGAACTGCCGCAACGCGTTGCCGAAATGTCGCAACGCGTGGACCTTTCTGCACAACGCGTTGTGCGGCAATACATTTATCCCTCATGGCTTGTTACCTTAGGCAAGGCGTTGTGAAAGCTTGCAACGCTTTGTGAGCTCGCAACGCGTGGAAGCTTGCAACGCGTCGTGAAGGTTTGCAACGCGTTGGCAAAGTATCTAGCATTGCGTTGTGGGTCTATTTTTTATCCGCACAGAAATTCGGGATTTTGATTGCCGACACAGCAACGCGTTGTCTGAAATGTCGCAACGCGTTGCCGAATGTCGCAACGCTTTGCTACTTTCTCCCAACGCTTTGCGGCAATACGCTATGACCATTATGGCTTGTCATACTCGCCAATAGGTTTCCCAGTCAATTTAAAACATTTTACCAAAAAAAGTAAAAAAAAACTCTATGATTAATTTTAATTTACATAAAAAAAATAAAAAAAATAAAAAAAATAAAAAATTCTTTATAAAAGAAAAATCGCTAATGTCAGAAATTAAAAAGGAAACTTAAAAAAAAAAAAAAAAAAAAAAAAAAAAAAAAAAAAAAAAAACAACAAAAAAAACCAAAAAAAAACAACCAAACGAAGCCGTCCAACAGGCACCCGTTGAAGTCCGACCATCGTGAGAAAATATCGATTTAAATATATGGGGACGGATGTGAAAAAATATATGTCAAAACACAGAAAAAAAAAAGGGTGCTTTATTACATACCTTTAGGTTCTAAGTTGTTTGATTCTACAAAGAACCATTTCTTGGCCACAGAACCTTTTCCTGGTTCTACAAAGCATCCCACAAAGATTGTTTTCTTTATTGGGACATAGACCTGGAAGGAGTGGTGTAGGGTTGGTTCATCGGGAAGCCCCAGCCATGCATTTCGTGTCTTTTCGGGACTGTTTTCCGACAGTAGACCCTCAACCGCCAATCTGCCCCTGTCCTTAACCCATTGTGCATATATTCTACCCAAATTTTATATCGTTATCTGAAAGTACGAACCCGTTGACCCCTTTGTTATAATTTTACTCAAAACGGACTGAAGTATGTCAACTTTATACGTTTGCTATATAGACGCTTTCCACCAATTCCTCAGTTCATAAAGCCTTCACCGCCTTGTGCGGCAGATCCCGAGCATTTTTTGTAGATTTATTGACATAATAACACACCCATAAACTATAAATAAAGTTATTAATAATGCATAATTTAGATTAGCAAATCCCCTCTACATTGAACCAAACTCAATCAATTTATACGACAATCAATTATAAAACTCAGTGTAACGAACATGTAAGTGCCCCCCCCCGCCCCTCCCCCCCCCCCCCCGCCCCCGCCTGCATTGCAACTATCGCACGTTTAGACGGGTCGTGAAGTCCCCAAAAACACCAAACCCTGGAAATAAATATACCCGTCCAATATTTTTGCATCAATGTATGCATGCAATGTGTTTTCATACAGATCAAAATCCCCCAAATCCACTTGGGGAAAAATATTATAAGCATATAAAAATGGGGGTTTGGGGATTAATGGGGAATTTTCGCTTCCGATTCGGTGGCACGGCGTGGACAATGCGCTCGCGTTGGCGAAGTGCGTGTTATTTAATTTTCCTCAATTCGCGCGCATGGCTTTGCGCGAAAGGTATGGGTATGCGTTTAACGCGCGTTTAGACTATGAGGAGCATAATCTCCAATCAATGTTAAAGTCCTGACTCAGAGATTTCAATATCATTTTTTTGTGTAAAATGAAAAATATCAACTATGAATAAAAGCTAGTACCTAAAATCCCAACATTCCCCGAAATTTGAGATGACTAGAGTTTTCGTTTTGATGGCATGTAACATTTATGTGTAGTAGTACGTCCCATAGTATACTATTATAACAAATTAACGACCGGAATTTTATAACAAGTTGTGATTATCTATTTGAAGGATTCAATTTACGCTTATCACTTTCACACAGTATTAGTATATGGACAAGCATAGTACATCAAAAAACACGATTTTTTGAATTGAGGGCGCCCTCCTCAGGAAATCTCTGAGTCGGCCTTTGATTGGAGATGTGATTTTTCCATCCTCTTTTTTTAATAATAGGCCATCTTATTCATATATTATTTAGTTTCTATTTGTTTGTTCGTTCCCTAGCTTGGTGAATTACAAGTTCTTGATTAAGACTTTTTAAAATCATTTGGTTCAAATAGTTATAGTCCTTAATTTCTTAGAAAGAAAGGGTGAACCCCTTTTTGTCCCTAGCATAGAACTAGTTTCTTATTGTTTTATGTTCTACAAGAACCTTGACGAGTTTGAAGCGTTTTCTTTAAGGAAGTGTTTTAGTTTCTATACAAAGAACAAGTGTCTTGGCTACAGAACCTGAATTGTTTTGTTTTACTTTTTTGCACAGCCCTGTTGTTCTCTTATCCCCGCTAGCAAGCAGCCCCTCCCTGCTCCGGCAATTTCAATCCTGGGTCTAACTCCCTAAATAAACATGCTAAATCATCCTCCTCATGGTTCTAGGCGCATATCAATACATAGGGTGCTAGAAAACCTCAACTATTTTGACGGGGATTAATGCTCTTAAATATCATATTGAAGCTGTGTTGTTCTTAATGAAATGGCGTAGATTTTCTCCGTTATTTCGAAGGTTCTTTTTTTTCCGTTCCTCTCGATGTCCAATGTTCATTATTCCTTTATTTGTATCTGCGGGTGCTCGAGTTCAGGGTGGCTCTCGAGTTGAGATGTTGACTGTGGTGTTTTTAAACACAAAATTCTGTGGACATTAATTTTTGAATCAGTTACCCATGTCAGGTGATGTGGACATTAACAGTGGCGCCCGGGTGAATCGTAACTTCTGGCTATAATTCGTTGCCAGGACAAGTGTTATGACTGATGTAGGTGGTTATAAGGATAGTCACGTAAATCATTTGAAACCTGAATCACCTTAAATTGAATACCCTCTTTGATTTTTAGCAGCGCCTTACGCAGGATTTTTTAGGGGTGCGGGACTTTTTTTTGTAAAAGTATAGAGACCATAACCCCCTAAAATGGTCTTTTTTTTTACTTTTGAACATCTCATCACAAAAAGTGAACTTTCTCTAGATTTTGACCTTTGTCTCAAAAGCATCACCAAATAGTGGACGTTTGCCCATTTTGCGGCAGGGGGGGGGGGGGGCCTGTAACTCCCTTCACCCCCCCCCCAAACACACACACACCCACTCCGTACGGGCTAGTTTTGGAGCTTGACATCTTAATATCACATGTCAAATTTATTCTTAATCACTTAGCCTAAGTTTATAAACTAAATTCCAATTATATGTTCCTTATTAAGCTATCTCACTGCAAAATAAGGGAATTGGTAAAAGATCATGACCGTTGACCCCATCGCATCGTTCATACATCGGAAGGTCTGGATTTAATATAACTATCAGAGGTATTTATCAGTTTTGTAAATTAATACAAAGATGGTATTACTCTACTGACCGAATAGAAAATTAACTTCAAAATACCCCCCACCCTTAATGGTACATTTACGGGGGTATAGTTAGTGTTTATGTGATCATCTTCTCTGGTAGTAATGACAACATGTTTGTAGCGAAAAAGCTGATACCACATTTGACTCCACTAACTACATGCTGGAGAGGGTCCTACTACGATCTATGGTCTCAAACCTTGGATGTAGTGCCACGTTGAACGAACCTTTTCCCAGGTCCCTGCTCTTGTCTATTTGAACAGATTTAGGCCTACAATTTTGAAAAAAAAAAAGTTGGAACCCTCACCACTTCTCCTATATTGCAGTGCTCACACCTGGTTAGAGTTAAGAACGTACACTTCCTGTTATCACGCAATTGAAAGTCCCAACCTTCATCCTCAACCTGATCCTGCCCCATCTATATTTTCCCAAACTTCCATCAGTTCTATTTTTTGTCAAGAAAACTATGAAGCAAACCTACCAAAACGCAGTTGAAGCATGGTAACTACGTTCCAGTTATAATAAAATTTATAATAACACATAGGCCTACTGTCAAGTAAATATTTAAACCATGAGCTCTTGATCATAACTTTGAACGAACAAGAGCACATATCTCAAGATCTTTCTGTGATCACCTTCCTTGGTCTCATCAGACCTGCGATAACGAATGGTGGTCTGTGAAGGGGGGGGGGGGGCTTGCTGTTTGCTATGAATCAGCTGTCTCCCTCTGCACCACACTCTCTGACTGAACTTCATTCGTTAATGGCGGAACAAATATCAACATTAAATCTGTGAAGCACGCGAGACAAGCTACCCGCATTCCATTTAGGGTATAAACGCGCGCAATTAATGTCAGGCGTAAGCTCCGCTCACAATTGCGTATTTCCGCAGCCGCATAATCACAAGAATTTCATGCTCTAAAGGGGTTACTCCACGAAACAGATCGGCGCCTTTATCACGCGATTGTACGCGCCAAGGGTGCATATGCGTCTCGGATTTGACAACGCCCGTGCCAAACTAGACTTATTTTTTGACATATTTTACCATTTATCTGGAAAAGTAATCCCGGCCCCCCCCCTATTTTTATTACATTTTCGAAAAGATCTCATCAAAACACTGAACATAAGTGAAATTAAAAAATTTCTATCGAATCGTTTTTTCATCACTATAAGGCATAAATGTGTTCAAATTTGAGTTTTCTCATAGACTATGTAGTAACTTTGGGCGACACATGCCCCTTTTCAAACCAGTCCAAGTCAAATTGATACCGTACCCCCCTAATTTTTTTCAAGATTTTGTTATCTACACATTTAAATAGTATAATATGTTAATTTTAGCGAAGGTCGTCGATAGGTTGTATGACGACGCAAACACCTTAAAGTTGAATACCGGTGACTGACGAAATGTGTGAATCGGAGCGTTGCGACTGATTACAGGCCTTCAGAGTGTGGGTTTTTGGAAAGTTCTGATGACACGCTATATCTGGGTGTTTGTTGATTGTAGAATCAGATGCTTGGTTTCCTGAGATATGGATTTTTGAAAAATTCAAGATTTTTTTTCTCCACAACGAAAATAGTCCGAAAAATCAACAAGATGTACTATATTACATATTATCCAAGAATGGTTTGTATTTTTTTACAAGCAATTTTATCGCTAACAGCTCTCCGAAATGAAGACTAATATAGCAGGCATAAAGTGTCACAAGAAACCACTTGCATGCCAAAGTTAAATGGCCACCCTATAATGCAGTTGTGGTGCTCACGTGCGGTGCGTGCTTTTTGACAGTTTGTGATGTAAGATCCTCAAAATAGTGGTATCTCAGTGAAATATGAAGTACGTACGTAATACTTTCATAGCGAGTATGGTTGAAGATGTAAATGAAGCAATTTCAAAACCAAATGTATTTCCATTATAAATTCGCCGAAATTTCACACTAGTTTGATTAGACCTTCCTTTATAGCAGCGTCCTCATTGCGTCTTGAAAATTATTAATTACATAGGCAACAGTCATTTTACACCAGGGGGAATGCAGGATTTCAATCCTTTCGCGAAACATGTCGCATTCACCCGTCGCTTCCGTAAAAAAAAATCTACATTCCCCTTGATAGTTATTGTTCCTCCTCTCTTCTTGATGAAAAAATCATATTCCAATCTCTCGCTTACAATTTCTTCGCATTCCCTCAATTCCTACCAATTTCCCCTGGCGTAAATAAGACCCGCCCGCCTTGTTATTTTAAAACATTTCACGAGGAGGGGGTGGGGGGAGGGGGATGGCACTGCCAATATAAAATTCTTAGGGGTTTAAGGCTATCGATCTCAAGGGGTCTTTGGGGGGAGAGATACCAATTGCCATAAATAGGGGTTATTTGGACGACAATTTGCTAAATTATCAAAAAATGTCATTTTTTCAAAAACTAGATATGGTTATTTGGGTGACGATTTTCAAAATTCTCTCCCCCCCAAAACAAATAAAACAAAGGGGTCTTGGGTGAGAGTGGTAAACCTTTAAAATATGGCGTCTTTGTGACAATGATGCTGTTTGAAAAACGAGGGTATTAACAGCCTTATATAATTTGCTCATTTTGACAAAAATATGTATTAGGTCATGAATATATTTTCAAATCAATTGTGGTTTAAAAGCTTTTTGTAATGTTTGAAGAACACAATGAAAACTACATTTGATACTTTTAAAACTTCCCACAAAATGCAAAATTTCATGAAAAATCTCAATTATGCCCACTATCTTGCCGCAATAATGCAAATAGGGCCTATGGCCACTTTGATACAACTTCCTCTCGTCATATTTTGTGTTGGTAAGGCTTGAAGGGGAACCATAAAATTTCAGACCGATAGCGTTAAATCTTCTCACAAAATGCAAGAAATAACAAAACTCTTAATTTTTGCACAATTTTTGGTTAAAATATGTTCATTAAGGCCATAAGGGAGCATATTGGCTCCCATTTGGTTTATACATTATGTTTTTTTTTATGCTTATAGAAAAAATCCTGAACTTTTTCAGATTGCTTGTATTGTGATTTAAAAAAATACAATTTTGCTCCATAATATTTTTTTTTTTTTTGACTCGTTATCCACATCTTGGGTAATGGCTTTGGTTGGTGGTGTTAGGAATTGTATTCGGACGGCTCCTAACATTGCCCGCTATTTGAGGCAGGGGCGGATTGGAAACAGCCAGGGGTTTACACCCTACTCTTAGTTCGACACTGACTGCGATGTACGGACGTTGTAACTCTCTGAACACGGGACCGACGGCTTAACGTCCCCTCCGAAGGACGTTAATGCTTCATGATCCATTTGCCATTTCCAGTTAACCATGGAGGTGAGCGGTATTCTGTATGTTTAATCAGTAGCTGGCATACAGATCAACCAGAATTGATAGTACCCGAATAAATCCCAGCACAGTTCCCGACCCCACCGGTTCGCCCGGGAATTTTGATGTAAATTTGCGCCAAGGCAAGCACTCCTAACCGCTAGCCACGGCTCTCCCAACTATGTATTATGGTAAAGTAAGGCTTCGAATCGACTGTAAATTCTGTGAGTGTATTAAGAGAAAAGTTGCAGAATGGTATTGTGTAAATTTCTCGTTAAAGTACATCTAGATTAAGAAATAGTTTGTTTTCCTCAAAACTGAATTAAAATTAGTTGGTACATGTCAGTCACATGCTTGCAGCTTTTAATCTTTAGGTACATATATCAGAAACATACCCCTCAAAAAAATATCAATGTAATACCTTTTATCGTTAGAATTCTGTACATATTTTGTGTTGAATATGACAGGTACCACGGTGCCATGGCAAAATAAAGAAATAAAAGACTTGACCTTTGACACTTGGTCTCCAAATGACTGTTATGTACAGTACAAAAATGAATACTTTGCAACGGAGTGTCCGATTTCAAAAATTCGAAGTGATCTGAGTGTTTCACGGATGCAGACACTATTTTCACCTGAACTAAACTATTATTATCTTATTATTATGTCTTGAAACAGGTCCCGCAGGGTATAATTTCAACTACAGATTGTTCCCGTTTTAGTGGTATACCGTATTTTCACTGAAAAACTTGATAAATTCACCAAAAACTGGTCCCGTCAGGGGTATAATTATCACTGAAATGGGTCCCATTCGGGTCCTTTCAGACCCGCCGGAACAGCATGATACACAACCTCCATGGAACAATGAGAAGGCCGTATTCGAATTCAATTAACCTTAAATCGTGACGTTTGCGCTAATAGCTCTATCTATATTAGGCATAGGCTTCGTTGTAATATTTTAATGAAGATACTGTGCTTTTCTCACAGCTGACGATAATGAAATTATGAAGCAAAGGACGAAATTCGGGCGTGACCGTCATTCTTGGGCCTGGATGATCAACACGCTATCCCATGTTTTCAGCACCCTTGCCGTGCATATGGATCGTAAGTACCCACTTTGTTGTATTTAAGATCCAATGTGACTATTTAGAACAGAATATTGTTGAAAAGCTAAAATAGGCACTACTTTTCTCCATGAACGAATAATAAAAAACCATAAGCCTTTGGGACCTATAGAACGCCTGAGCATTTCTTGCAAATAACGAAATACTTGAAAATCCATTCAGATAATATTTTGGTATCTCAAATATGGAACTTTTGTTTGCGATTATATTTATAGTTGTTGAAGATTTAGCGTTGTTTAAATTCAGACATTTTTTCAGATATTATTCAATTATAATAATTTTAATTTAAAAAAAATAACACTTTCCTTTGTAGTGGGTGCATGCAGAATAACGACAGCAGTTTATCCGCGCCCTGAAAAAAGTCGAAGGTGGATCTCGGAAAACTACAATGCAATGATGGATATTTTAAAATACGTAAGTTTTAAAACAGTTATAAAGTATTACCTGTTTATAGGGAAAAGTGTAAATACCTACCCGAAGGTGACTGTAGTCGACTGTGGGACACTTTTTTTTTTCCCGAAACAACATTCGTTTCTAGCGAGTAACCATTTAACTACTAAGAACACTAGTCCTTGGCCCAATGAGTGCCAATGATGGATTTTGTTCGGGTACCAATGCCTTGTTCCAAAAAAAAGAATGTGGGCTAGATTCACATGCGAGTACTCACCGCTAGTGTATCAAATTCACAATAATCAGTTTCTAGTCCTGCTATTATGGGTACAATTCATTCTGGTTCAATGATACAAATAGAAAAAATACCTAAACTTATGCAGATCCTCAATATATGTTCCCGTTAGGTTATAATTTTCACATAAAATGGTCCCCGTTAGGGGTCACTTTCAGAACCCCCCTGGAACGAGCAGGGGTCGCCCAACCGAACTTCAAGAACCACCACCGAACTGGATATCGATGATATGCGACGCATCTATGTAAGATGAGGACTGACTAATACACACACACACACACACACACACCACACACACCATACCACAACACACGCACGCACTACACACACTCGCGCCACCCCCTCATACCACACACGCGCGCGCGTAACATATGCTTATTAAACCATTCCTTACATTTACAATTACAATTACAATTTCTTGACTCATGCACATTTTTAAATATTTTTTCTTTCAGTGTAATACCGATCCTGCTCCTTTGAAGACTGTGGTAGAGACTACTCGAAAGGAAACCATCAGACATGCCTTTCAGTCGCGTTTCGTGGATTGGCCTCTTCTCAGCCATTCGCCGATGCTATTGCCATCCATTTGAGGTTCAATGAATAATGTGCTGGCCTCTGCTCGGCGTTCAAAGCATTGTGATTCAAATTCAAATCGGAAACTGGGAGGGAATTAAGGGATTTTTTACGAGGAAGGGTTAGAGTTTTAGGGTTTAATGGTGTGGAACCATTGGCGTAAAGACCCGTCCGCGAACCCCCGGGACAAAGTTAATCCTAGCTCAAAGTCAGTGGTGGCCACCCCAACAGTTTTCAAATTGCAATGAGCTTGACAAGTGAGTCAAACTCGATGACAGGGTAACCCCTGAAGCCCCAAATGACACACCCACCCCATCTTGACCCAACTCGCATGAACTTTTTTTCTTTTTTTTAAATATTTTTTAGTGTTTTTATAAAACAATTTTTAATTGTTTTTTGTGCGGCCGGGTGTGGGGGGGGGGGGGGGGTCACTCATATATGACAGTGACGGGGATGTGCGGATTGGACTTTTCAAAGTGGGGGCATTCGCTGAGGAAACTTTCAGGAAAAAGGGGGTCATTTGCTGAGGAGGATGCAAAAACTGGGGGTCAATCACTGAGCCGCCCTTACATTTTGTAAAAAACGGGTCATTCTTGGGCAAATGCTAACCCTTTCAAACCCAGTTTAATAATTGTTATAAAAGTTAAAAAAAAAAAAACAAAAAAAACAAAGAGGGGCTTCTGTGAGAGCATGAAATAGAAATCAGGGGTCATTCTTGACATTTGAATAAAATGGCCACCAACCTAGAGTAAAAAAGGGTCGTCTTTCAGTGAACAGTTCAAAAAGGGGGTCCTTTCAGTAGAGCTGGTTTAAAAAGGGGGGAAGTGCCGCACATCCCCGTCACCTATTAGGGATGCCCCCCCCCGGGCCACGCATTTAAAGATAGAAATATCATGGCCTCTCGTTTGGTTCGGTCCCGTTACAAGTGTCGACTCTTGGTCTCCTCAGCAAAATATTTTGTTACAACCATTGGTAGTGGATGGCTACTGCTTGTCGTCATACGTGTCGTAATACATCTGAAGACAACTATGTTATTTTCTCAGAAGTGGTGAATTATATGTAAATTGAAAGTTGATCTGCATATCCTAAAATTTAAGAATTTTGATTGCAGTGTTCAAGCTAGAAAAGGTGACTTTTGTACTATTTTTTTTGTGTGT
The DNA here is from genome assembly GCA_023653785.1 of Ophioderma brevispina. Lineage (NCBI taxonomy): Eukaryota > Metazoa > Echinodermata > Ophiuroidea > Amphilepidida > Ophiodermatidae > Ophioderma > Ophioderma brevispina. The sequence goes on from JAMKCH010029384.1 coordinate 63,319, forward strand.
GTGCTTGCGCAACGACTACCACGACAACCAAAAACCAGGCCGCGAGAGAAATCGGTTACGGGCATGAGCTACTCAATAATATACGCAATTCGATTCTCTCTTTTATATTTCTGTGTCTGTTCCTCATGAACCGCTCTGGAAAAGCACTGGAATATAATAAACTCTAATGAAATTAGATTTCCGATTGGACGTTGTGGAGCATTGTCTTATTTTAATTATTTAGTTTTCTATCATGTTTTTAACAATTATGGTAAAGTAAGGGAAGTTGCATTTGTTTAATCTTCTCTAGGTTTGCCAAAAATTTACATATAAACGAAAATTGCGTTAATGTGATCTAGTGTACCAATTGTTTAGTCGTGTGTTGTAAAGTTTGGATGTATTGTTGTATAGCGATTGTAAATAGCCTGTAACAAGTAACGTTTTTGGTAATAGATATGAGAATAGACCGTATTCAATATGACGTCAACCACTAGACATATTGGTGGACCAGATGCATACATTCCAGGACTACAATACATTAAGCTGTCAATCGATCCATGTTTAGCGATTGCACAGGGATCATTGACATGTGAATGTATTGTAGTACTGGAGTGCGTCTATCTTGTCCACCAACATGGCTGGCTATTGAATACGGTCTATAGAGAATTAAAGCATTGGGACTATGAAATACTCATAAATTTGCCCCATCTCTCAACCTTAATTCTCTGATTTAGGCCAAAAAATAGTTTCTCAGCTTCCCTCTCGCATAGTTTTTAAAATTAGATTTAGCTCATATATATGCGGCGGCGGCGATTTTCCATTTTTTTTATTTAGAGGATACTCAGTACTTTTTCTTAACACCAAGTGTGACTCAAAATTTGGGAACCAATGGAATCATACAAATAAAAAGAAAAAGTGGAACTATATGGACTCTTTATAGCGTGTTTTTTTCAGTGTGTGAAGTTTGCTTTATGCCTTGAAAACAGAAGAGGACTACATTGGAGTGGTACATTTGTCCTACACTCAACAAAAGTTGAGTGTATGGCAAATTAAATGACGAATTATCAATTTATATTTTGTGATTAAATTAGTCATGCCCATCAAAATGACAAATTATTAATGCATTATTTGTCATTTAGTTTGTCATGTAATTTGTAATCCACTATAGAAATGACAAAATAACAATTTTGTCGTGCATTAATTTGTCATGCAATTTTAAAAACTAAAATTTTATAAGTCATGAAAATATATGTGATGATAAAAATTAATATGATAATTGTTAATTGAAAATTATGAAAACATTTTAGCTTTATTTTAAAAAAAATCATTTGCATGACAATTTTTTAATTTGTCAAATAAGACCCTTTTCGTTACAAATTAACAGGGACGTACCCATGGTCTGGAGGACCTCGGGCGCAGTCGGGGTGCGGGGGACCTCTGATAAGTAAAAATAGCCTGAAAAAATAGGCTACGTCAATAAGTCAAACTGAGGATGGTTCATGGTGTTTTCGGTTCCAGTATGTATCAATGGTTGTTGAGCATTGCCTGCAACCCAAATCGGCTATTTTGATAATTATGTAAACAAAAGTAGACATTTTGGATGATCCCCGCATGGTTGCTGGATAGTTGATTCCCTATGTTTTTGGCTCCTTTGGATAAAATGGTTCTTCTCTTTCGTCGTGTTTATTTTGTGACCCGGCGTGAGTTTACTTCAGGATATCGCCAAATGAGGGCACTTTTCAAAATGGCTGATACGGATCCACGCAAAATATGACCATTGACATTGTATATTGCAGTATCAAAATGAATTGGGGATCTCATGGGACTGTAAAAGTCACTACAAGTGTGTAGAATTTCATCTCGTATCGATTTTTGGCTTCTCTCAATTGTATCAACCCTACGGTAAGAACAAACTATAACGCAATTTTGTTAAGTTTAAAACTAAACAATTCAAAACATGGACCGGGATTTTGGAAGTTCAACGTTAATACTCTGAAAGACGATTATTATATCAAGAAAAGTATATATTAGGAAAAGTAATCATGAAAATCTACAAAATTGGCGCCCTATTAACCTTCTAAATTATGACTACAAAACTTTAGCTACTGTCTTAGCAAATCGACTGCAAAATGTTATTGGTAAAATTATACATAATGACCAAACTGGATACATCAAGGAAAGATATATAGACCCGAATATTCGTTTAATACAAGACATTACTGAACTCGTAAATGACTCAGAATTATTTAAGTAATGCATTATTTTCGTCGATTTTCACCAAGCTTTTGATACTCTTCAATTTTATTTCATTCAGAAATGTCTTGTAAAATTCGTATATGGCAAACCACTCATCAAGTGGGTAAAATTACATATAATAATGTACGCAGGTCTTCCCTCGTAAATGGATGGGTATCTGAGCAATTTAATGTGTCAAGGGGTATAAGGCAAGAGTGTCCCTTATCTGTGTTGTTATTTATTTTAGCAGTAGAATATTTGGCTGAAAAATCGATAAAAATTATTAAGATCTGTCAGCTCGCCGATGACACTACTATCTTCGTCAAAAACATAAAATCGGCTAAGATGGCCATTCAGTCTATTGAAACCTTTAATAAGGTGACTGGAAACAAGCTTAATAAGAGTAAGACTGAGATTCTATGGTTAGGAAAACAATCCGCCTCCACATTCTTTGATAGCATACCGCCGTGGTCATATGGTCCCATCAAATCTTTAGGTGTTTATTTCTGCAAAAACTTGGTTGAATCATGCAAACAAAATGATCCGGGATGACAAATTAGAAAAAATTAAGAACAATTCTAGACGCAATGTTCCCGCAACGACCGTAGGTGGCGCAGCACACGACTAGGGCTTTGACGGAACTCTCTCAATTACTTTCGTAGTAAATACCAGGTAATGACCTAAAATGCCCCAGATATCTATGATGTAGCCAACATTTTGACATTGTATCGCATGGAACGCCTTAGAATGGTTTCAACTGGGTTGGAAACGCTGAAAAACATACGAAACAGCATACATCTGAGCCAAAAAGTGAATTTTATAATTTTATTTAATAGACCCGTGACGTCACGAAGAACGTCATAGAGCACATCACATGTGAGATCACATGTTTTGTCGGACGTTCTTTCCAGACGGTGGCGGCCAAGCCCCATTCAAAATAGCAACTCACCCAAAATATCAAAAGAAATTACAGCAATACGGAGTGCAAACCATAAACCAATTTGGGTGCTTTAATGTTCGTAGGTCATGGGTGTTTTCATGACCCACATACGACCTCGTCCTCGTCCGTTGTTTATTCGCTACGCAAAAGTGTAAATTTAGAAATCGTGGACTTGACCATGCGAAAGATTATTTAGTGAAAAGGAATGTGTTTTAAAACTCGTGACATTGTCAATATTCATGTGTTCATCTCGTACCAAATCCAGCAGTGTCTGCACATGAGAAAATGTTGATTTGTAACGCCAAAGTATACCAAAATATGGCTTAATCCCAACATTCACCTCCAACATCAAAATCAGTAGGTGAGAGAATGCATTCCCCGTATGGGTAATGCATCCTCTCACCACCAAAATCCTTCATCAACAACAATCATTCTCCAAGCACAGAACATAACACAAAATTATGTGCAACATCAAAACAGTTCAAGACATGTACCAGTAACATGAAATCCCTTCACATGCCTCCATTGCAACAACAACCCAAGGACCCTTGAAAGTTATGGAGATATCCATGCATAATAATTATTATTTGCACATGTCTATACCCATCATGCTCCCCCCCCCCCCCCCCCCCCCGGATGCGCCACAACATCATAATGTACTACAGGTAGCCCCCTTCATCTGGCCAGACGCAACACATGGCATCTATCTCTAGTTCCGAAAAACTCTGGATAATTGGAGAAAAAGAAATATTACCTTCATCAGCAAGGTGCCAGTTCTCAAATCCCTGGCTTTATCATGGGTTATATGTACGGCATCTGTTTCATATACTCTGAAATCCGTGATCAAAATGATAAAGCAGTCAACCGTAAACTTTTTATGGGAAAATAATAGATTAAGCTCGGAGAAACTGGCGAGCACAGAACTAATAAAGACGAAAAATACACGGTCTTGAACCCGGACCTCTCGCTTTCTGGGCGTGTGAAATACCACTGGGCCACAGAGGACTGTGTTAATGTGGATACCAGTGAACGAGCGCTATATATCTGGTAATCAATTACGATGGTGGTATTCAATTAACAGACATTCATGACCAAATTATGAACCTAAAACAAAGATGGATTAGCAGATATCCTAATGATTCGGAGGGCAACTGGAAAGTTTTAATGAAATTACAATTTGATAGAATTGGTGGCATCCCTCTATGTCTGCATTATAACTTACAAACAAATTCACTTAAAAAAAATTACCTAAAATATCACCTTTTTATGAAAATATGAAGCTTGGGGTATTTTAAGGGGCAAAAACACAACTGTGACCAAAGACAACATATGGTATGTTAAATGATGTTCTGTAGTATAATAAAGTGGACACATGTGGTGCAGTTGGATCAGCGTTCGTCTCATAAGCATAGGGTTGTGGGTTAGAGCCCCACTGTCGCTAATCAATGTGTTTGGGTAAGGCACTTTACCTTGCTTGCCTATCTCCACCCAGGGGTATAAGTGGTACCAGCATATTGAGTCTGGCCAAAACGCCAAAGACAGAGAGATTGGCACTCCGCCTGCGGGCGCACATTTACATTTAGTATAATAGTTGTAGGCCCTATCACAAGTAAAGGTAAACATTTCTTCATCAGGGAATTGGTCAAATCAAACATATATTTACTGTGAAAGATGTGTTACTGATAATGGTTTTATTCCATTTCATGATATCAAAAAAGACCTCAAAAACAGATACTTCTCGTGCAAATACAAAATCGTAATAATGTAAAATAAAAAAAAAAACATTTAAAAGATTTAAGATTACAACAGCACAATCAAAGATCGATGTTTCAACTCCCCCACTGAAGAAATTATGGAGATGGCCAGCGCACGCAAGTGTTGAAAAAGAAGATATGTGCGCTTGGCCGGACTCAAACCATCTCCAGGGAAAGATAATAAATATTCATCCTTGTCTCCTGGGGAACTAAGTAGTTAAAATTTTAAAACAAATATAAATTGTATACGTAAATTTACCGTTTTGATGCTATCCAATAGAAAAGCGATGGACACCTTTCGGACCTTACACATTATAGATGATACCTATCGCTCCTCTTCCAACACTGGTTTGTTAGCTTAATTGGTAAGAGCACCGTGCTAGTAATACGGATGTTGTCGGTTCGAGTCCGGCCAAGTACACGTGTTTTTTTGTTAACACTTACGTGCGCTGTCCAAAAATAAATATTCTTCCTTTCCTATCTGGGGAATTGAAAATGTTTAATGTTTTACACGTAGAAAGAAAAAATGATAGTCTCGTGCAAAAACAAAACAGATGATAAATGGCTTAATAACAAATACGATCACCTGGAAGAAAATATGGCTTTTTAAGTTAAGACAAAATTTGTGATAACAGAATTATTAACTTTAATTTCAAATTGATGTATAATATTGTTCCGGTTAAAAATAACTTTTCAAAATGGACCTAATTATCGGACAATGCCTGGTGTACTGCGTGTAATGAAGAAGACGTTCTTAATGGTTTTGTCAAATGTAAGTATTACAGGACACCTTTCCAAATGAAACGGTGAACTTAATGAGATGCAGATTCGTTTTGGTCTCAATTTGACTAATAAAACATTTAATTCACTTTGTGTTATATTATGCTTTGTATACAATATATAAATGCATGGTGAAAAGAAATTTCGAAAGTAATAATTACGTTTACAATAACCTGAAATACCCAAATCAAAATAGCAATGAAAACAAAATAAAATCTCGCCTGCTGTCGGCTATACGTTCTTTTATTTCAGATAACATATTTTAAACCTTTTGTTTTTGTACCATGTACAGTAGATTTAAGTTTCTAATGCGTTTAATTGTTGTGTCTTTACATGTATACACTTTATTACTTTATATTTTTTAATCCTGATAGTGAAATTTGATGTTTTGTAGTAATAAAATCTACCCGTTATGAAAAAAAAACACAATAAGTTCCGCTTATCAGTATGTATCAATGTGTACTCTGTATTTCTTTCCTCTAGCTCCCGTTCTCTCTCCCCTCTTTCTTCTCTCTCCCTCCCCTCCTCTCTCTTACTCTCTTCCTCTTTCTTCTCTCTCCCCCCTCTCTCTCTCTCACCTCTCTTTCTCTCTCTCGCATATTCCTGAATGCAAAATCAGCCCATCATCGTTTTTTCCTAGGTTATTTCAATGATACATGTAGTGACCTGTTGGATCTTTTAATTTCAAACAGTAGACAAAGGAGAGATGCAGGGATGTCAAAGGTTTGCCACTCTTAATGATATGTAGATATATTTTTAAATGTATCGTGAGTATTACACATTATTAATTTTCACTGCGGTTCTTGTGAATTCTGTGCCATTGTGTTTCTATATTTTCTCAATTGCAAAGCATAAAATTAATATTCGACATCTACCAGTTCAATTTTCCTTAGATTTTTTCCAAACAGTAGTTTTTCGGTGTCTCTTAGTGTTTTACAATGCGTAAAACCAGTTACAACACGCTCCAACAAATCACACACCGTGCAGTGTGGTGGCAATGCGGCGTGCGCACACGACGCAATCCGTTTACAGATAATTTTATGCGCCTTTGTAGTGTAGGTAGAATAATAATGACTTTGGAGCTGTCAGCATCAGCCCCAGGGGTGTCCAGGCAGAAGCAACAAGCACAGGGTGCTGCATTCACTCACACATGTACCTGATCGAAATACTCTACGAAGTTTGGCTTAACAATATAAAACATGCACGTGTCATTGTCTGATGTACGTACTTCACACAGCAGTGCAGTATACGGCACATTGATACAGGATGATCAATAGGCAATGCGCACGTTTTATTTATCAATTCCAGTCAAAGAAAATGTCTATCAGATGCACGCATAATCCACACACCGCGTCTGCTGTTTCTGGTACCCTGTAGCTCCCTGTTTGATAAACAGATTTGAAAATTTAAACGTAATAGATAATTGTTTCTAACCTACACTATAAAAAGCACTTTGAAGAAAACGCGATTATAATGCTATCGGTAGAACAGTTTCTTAGCTACAGAATACTTATACCCGATCAATTTGGACAATTTGAAAGGAAATTAGAGCAGAATTACGAAAGCATACAAATTGAGGTCTACGCATTATCCGAAGCTCGTTTATCCGAAGAATTGCTATTTCGAAGGTTCGTTTATCCAAAAATTCGTTATTCCGAAAGTTCGTTTATTGGATTTATTGGAATGTTCATTATTCCGAAGGTTTATTATTCCGAAGGTGCGTTAATCCGAAGGTTCGTTTATCCGAAAAAGAAATACGGTTCGTTTATCCGAAAATGAGTTTAGGGTTAGGGTTTAGGATGAATGTTTAGGGTTAGGGTTTAGGGTTATTAGGCATGTTAGGGTTTAGGGTTAAGATTTAGTGTTATGATTAGGTTTAGGGTAGGGTTTAGGTTACGGTTAGGGTCATTTTCGGACCAACGAACCTGATTTCAATTTCGGATAAACAAACCTTATTTCATTTTCGGATCAAAGAACCTTCGGATAAACGAACCTTCGGAATAACACATGCACCTTCGGAAAAACGAACATTCGGAATAAAGAAACAAATGTTCGGATTAACGAACCTTCGGAATAACGCCTATACGTAGGTATGGGAAATTCTCGTCTTCGGATTAACGACCTTCGGATAAACGAACCTTCGGAATAAAGAACAGCAATCGTCACGTTGGGTCATGCCCACGTCCTCTTGTGTGGGGAAGTAGTGTAGGGTAATGAGCACGGTGAAAGCTGTGGAAATCTATTGGGACGGATGACAAGCCATTTGCAGTAGGCCACTCTACTTGGAAGATCATTTGCAATGAGTGCATCTCTCTGCTGGATGTGGTACGAATCCAGTTTAGCCCAAATAAATCATTGTGATGTGGTTGAAAAGATTAATGGAGGTCAAGTATTGTATTCCTTCCTGTTCTTGGATTTCAATGGAGTGCCGGTCTTATGTTGTTGCTGTTGGCCCGATAGTTTATTGCTGTTTTTTACCTTTCACTGTTACCTCTCTTCCCATTTTTAGCGTACCCATGTCTCTGGTATTGTCAAAGTTTCATTTTGTTGATTCTTGTTTGGGTTAAGTGGATATTCGGAGATTGCTGAGAACACAAACCGAATGGTTTCTATATATGAGGTGACATCAATGTTTACGTTAGCAACTGGTCTACTGACATGTTAGAGGTGCGAATGATATGGCCCCATACAGTTACAGCATTTCAAAGCATTATCACGCCTGATTGAGCTGCTGATGTGTTAAAAGCACAAGCCCTGCAGATGCCCACGATACTGCCGGGCAGTGTTGTTCGTTGGCCACCCAGGTCAAAAATTCCAGTTGATTCAGCTGGAACTGGTTTCAACTGGAACCAGTTGAAATCCAGTTGATCCAGTTGAATCCAGTTAATCAGTTGATTCCGTGACGGAAAAGGGAAACAATTTTCAACTAGGGTTTTACTGAACCAGTTGTACTCAGTTAAGACCAGTTAAAAACAGTTGCAACCAGTTAGTTCCGTCACGAAAAATGGAACCAACTTAAAACTGGGATTCAACTGGAAATTTGACCTGGGCGGCCGGCGTTGACGTCACATGTCAAACTCTTAGATATGACTCTGGTCTGAATGATAGTTGTCACAATAATGCGCTCATCAGTGGGGATTATAACGTCGATAATTACCAGGCTGACACCACTGGCAAGTATAGGCCAAATATTGTGTAAAACGTTTTTATATGGAGTGTGAAATGCGGCACTATGATGAGAGTGCGATTTTATTCACGTATTGTTATTGAAATACGTGTTTACACAATTTGGCACTCGACGACCGCTCTGAGGGCCAAGGCCACCTTGAGGTAATGCTCATGTGAATCAGGGATATAATTGCAGTTTTTTTCAAATTTAACTGTTCACACTTCTTTTATAAAAGTTATGTCAACGTTTCCAATGCAGTTTGTTTAGTACCTGTTTGCTGAATATCAAAGTTTACAGGTTTAAACCATTATCCAGTGAAAGTGCTGGCACAACAATAAATTTGTTAACTTTTTAATTGATTGTAATCGTCGATCGTATGGACCAAAAATACGATGGGAGAATTGGTTAGAGGGGATAATTAGGCTTTCATACGTCTAGGCCCTGTTTCTTTTCATACCTATCCATTGAGCTTCTTTTGTTCAAAGGTAGTGTTATCGTAGTTACGAAAGCGGTCCAGAGACCGTTATGTAAACTATGGAATATTTCATCAGACCGTATTTTTCCGGAAAAGTGGTCTCTGAACACTTCCTGAGAAAAAACAACGGTTATTATAATATTCATGGTAACAATAAAGGGACAATGAACAAAGGAAAATTTAGAAACACCTAAGCCTCAGGTGGTACAAATGAAAGAAATAAACAATAGTGAAAGAACTGGTGACTCAATATAAAAGCTTATCGTGAACATTGCCACCTGCTTGTTAGCTTATCTGTAGATTACGATTCACCCAAAGTAGTCATGCAAATTTCTTCTTCACTATTTTAAAAATTTTAAAAGGACAATCGAAACATTTTGCTCTTTTATTGTTGAAATAAACAACGATGAAAGAACTGGTGACTCAATACAAAAGCTTATTGTGATTGTTGGATTACCATATGTTTGTTGGCTATATAGACCAGTTAACATCCACGTCACTTCTTTTGTTGCCTGCGAATCCATTCCTGCGAATCGTTATGGCCCATAGTATTAAAACTCTAAGCGATACAATTCGCCAGTTTGTAACAGTCAGGCCGACCTATTTCAAGATACCAGGCCCTAACATGTTTACAATCATTGCTGTTAACTGGTCTATATCGACTACGAATCAGCCAAGATAGTGATTCAAAGTCATGGAATCTTTTCTATCCTATTTTAAAAAGACAATTTAAACATTTTGTTTTTACTTTAAAACTGTAACAATTGAACAATTACTACCCGTAACGCCAGATCACTGAATACAGGATTTAAAAATAAAATTGAAGGAGAAGCGTATAAAAAGAGAATTGAAATTATGCCTTTGTTTTCTTGATAAGCGCATCGAGTTGGATAGTAGATTCAACCATCGTGTCACGAGGGATAAGTTTTGGACAGCGCGATTCTTGGGAGAGGAGGCAGAATATGTGGCTCGATTCACCTGTTTCCAGAATGAACTAAGATAATCTCGTCTTTCATCTTTCATGTATACAGAGGAATACAAAGACTTTTTGTTCCCTCGTATCCAAAAAACACGGGCGCTCAAGCCTTAAAAGTCAGTAACGTTCAAATCCCATGAATACTATTTAACGCAAATAGATTAGAAGAAGTTGTGAAGATTCATGTAGCTATATGCGTTTACGTTGACTTGAATGATTTCATTAAGCACATAATTGATTTGTCTGTGCTAGTGAACTATAATGCTTCAATAGATTTATCGTGGAATTTTAATTTTCCATCCAATGCACATCCCCTCATCAATGCCAGTACCTTCGGAAAGTAACTCGAGGTGACACGAGGAGGAATCAACTTAGTGATAGTTCCAAAACGGCTGCCTTTCCAGGGGTCTATACTTTAAATTTTTCATTACGCTCTCCTGTAATGGGATAGAGCAACTTAATTCCAAAGATAGTCACATGTAAATAGTAATAATTAATGTTGATGAGTGATAGATATTTTATCAGTTAATTTCAGTGCTATATTAAATATTCATAATAACATTTAATATTTTCAATAATTATCTTAGAATTGATTGTCACTTTTAGCTTTCCGTTCCTTTACCAATTCTATACATAAAGCTTTGGTATTACGCGGTATGTGATCACCTGCTCTATTCACCTGGCTTATGGAAAATTTTTTAACTATTGTTCACTGTGTCATGCCTGTCAATGGCCCATTACGTATATCGTTGCCGGACAGGACTAACTGGATACGTACTATGGAACGATGGAGTAAAATGTGTTTTTCCACATGTTGTAATACGGGTATGTGTCCCTCTCTTTTGTAAAAATTTATACGATATTGAATACTTAAAGATGATGTGAAGGTTTAAAATTGTCACAAATACCCTTATTTCATATGATATATATATTGTGGGTTATAGAATATATATATATATATAATATATATATATATATAATATATATATATATATATATATATTATATATATATATATATATATTATATATATATATCTATATGTATGTATTCAAAATTTTACAAGTCAATAAGTGGAGTTAGGGATTTCTGTGTTTCTAACTCCAATGATTAATTTACACCTACATTAAAATCAATATTGCAATGTAAAACACAGTACCTAAAAAATCTTTTTCCTATTTTCTTTGCCCTCTTCTTTACATCTTAACACTAATTGGTCCATCATTAGTGATTAAGAATGACACTACTTCATCATGTGCTCTGTACTTAGGCCTTTATTAAAGAAGCGCAATAAAGTAGTGTTATTTTGAGTACACGTAGCCACATTATTATGAGTTGTGCTGATTAAAGCATTATCATCCATCTCAATTAAAATATATGATTAATGGTAACCTAATAGAGTACTCATTGAAATTACTCAATAAAATTGAATGCAACCCGATTACACTAAATTTTGAGTAGATACAGGAGATTGTTTGAGTGTACCCTTTTAAAGGTGCAACGAGAGATTTTTGGGTATCCACATATTGTGTTATATATTGATTCCATATAGATAAGACCCCTAAAAGATTTCTGAACCTTATATTTGGCTACAGAAATGCCTTGAAATGAAAACAAAAGGCGATTTTGATTTGCTTAATTCCAATAAAAACATAGGCTGAATTTAATATTTGCTCGTGTATTAAATTATAAATTTCACTTTTTTTGTACCAAAGAAATGATTCTCAGCTTAATAATTTCACATGGTGACATTTTTTTAAGAAAAAGCTTTGCATTATTGCAAAAATAAAAATTTTCACATTTTTAGGCACACCTGTTATGTGAAAGCTCTCGTTGCACCTTTAAGGCACATAAACAATTTCAATATACTCTTCCTATATAGAATTCGTTTTTGAAAGTAGCAATCATACATGAATCTTGTTAGTGGAAGCTTAATAATAATGTAAAACTCAGATACATATGATTCAAGAGTCGCTTTTAGTTTTTATTTTATTGAAAATGAAAGCATTCATTCTAAAACACGTGTTGTATGTGTCGATCTTTAGAATTAAAATGATTTTCCTCCGAACGCCTTGTAAAATGAATACAAATATAAATGACTTGATAGTAAGATAACGCTTTTTTCTTTATAAAATAGTGATCCATGATTCCTTTTACTCTGCAAAACGTATCAAATATTCCCCTTCAAGCATAAAAATCGCAACTTCTTCCACTTAACGTTTTAGACATACAATTTGGATGTCCTTAGTGTACTTACACAATATGTGGGCCGATGCTGTAATGATTTTGAGTATCAACATTATCGTACATTATTATGAATTTTCAATTTTACGATTAAGCATTAGGATTTACAAGAATAACACTGTAAAGTGCTTTACAAGAAAATCCTGACAGCAATACTTCCAACAAACCCCGTAAAAATTGACAGGTTTCCATTCAATTTAACTGTATATTTACAGTTTGATGTAATATATTTTACATAAGTATTAAATATCTGATTAAATCAATTCTGATACAAAATAAACAATTTAAAACCTCATTAGTCCATTATTTTGCCTCTAAGGATGATGACGCGTAAGAAATTCGTACAAAAGCATAGCCAATTCTAGGGCGCCATTCCCAAGGCAAAAGTAGGTTCAATACCACCATTGAGGCAGTGATAGACTCTTTTGAGTACGCCAAACAGGTGAATAGTCTAGTGCCTAAACCCATATTTCTGGAGACCTGTAAGTATCGTCCACACAATGTTTTTGATGGTTTCTATCTCTTCAAGACCCACTGATTCAAGATCTGCATGATGCACGCAGCACCCTTGAGCATTTTTGAATATCCAAGATGGCCGCCAAGACGGCCGCCCAGCAGGCACATATAAAAGGCCATATCTCAACTCCCTGGGCTACTATAAGGCCGGTCTTGGTGGCTTGGCTAGGTTCAAGGGTCAATAAAATAATTTCTCTCATTATCTAACATACCCTAAATCCTTCGTACATTGAAATCCAAGATGGCTGCCAAAATGCTCACTACAACATACAAAAAGTTATATCTCCACTGGAGCAGCTATATGAGACTGGTTTTGGGGGTTTTTTTGAGTAGTTTAACGTCTTTAGCTGCAGGAAATTACTTCCGTTTATTTAGAAATAAAAAAAAAACGGTTTTGCTTGACATAGCTATCTATCCAACAGGGACATTGATCTACTACTAGAATAACATTATAATATGAAGGAGAGGCACTTGTCCTTAGCCATGTTAGGACTGATACAGTGGCCAATAGGTGTACATGTTCAAAAGCAATGTTCTCTCTGTGAATTCAAATCCTGACTCATCTGTGTGGTGATTGATAGGAGCAAGGAAGGCGATTTACCCTTACCCGTTTTATGTGCTGTGAGGTCCGAGTTTCAAGGACTTGCGAAAGGAACGTTATAAGTGTATAATGACTAAAAACCTCAACATGTCTTTCTTAAAATCTATGGTGAATACTCAATATTAAAATGATGAACACCAATTTTCAATATGTCACTTATGGTTCTTCCTCTTCAACCTCTCGACCGCTTTTCCTCAGTAGCCCAGTTCATCCATCTTCTTGGACATATACCTGTCCTATTACACTCACAAACAATAGTTCAAAGCCAGCTGGGCCGAAGAACATTTTGCATTTTGTTGCGGATCACGGAGGATCGGCTGTACATCCAACAGTGAATGTACTTCTGGAGGTGCTGATAGAACATCACTTGGCACTATAAATGTGTTTGGTTTGTCTTGGCCATCCATAGGGAATAGATCCAAGAGTGGTGCATCTTCATTTAATGATGCCTTCCAAATATATACTGCAAAATGGGCATGCTGACATTCTCTGTGAATGCTTCTGTAGTTGGTAGCAAAGCCCTTTATCCCTGATGATGTTGGTACTGTCCTTTTTTGCCCCTTTTGACAACACGTATCATATGCAAATCGGGCATTGTCCCTTTGGCTTTGATTCCATAGCACACTGCAAACAAATGCCGTAGTATCTGTAATGACGTCATCCATCTTGGCAACAATAGAGTGCCAAGCTTATCAAGTTTAAAACCTTTTCAAAAGCACTTTCACTACATTTGCTTTGCCAACCCCTGTGAGCTTCGGTATATCAACCAGGACAAAACATGATGGCGCTATCACTGCATGCTTTTGGCAGATTGCCCAATGTCTTCATGGAGGCTGGAAGCTGGACCTCATCAAGATAAAAGAGTTGGACAAGAGTAAGAGTAAGTGTACTGAGAATGCACACAAGTGCAATAATAGCAAGGATGAAAACCATCGGTTTGTCACAACAGATTACGTTGCTGCGGGACTGATCGCCTAATTGGCAATAGTTGCCTTGCGGGTATAATAACATCAGCATGATTTGTTTGAGATCAGTACAACTTATATCACAAGCCCCTTGTTGCTTTTCATTGGGATCAAGCTGGTTTCTGTCACTACAAGTAGTGGTAAGTTTGGTAACGGAGCTGAGGCTCTTCGCTTTTGACAAATCAGGTCGCTTAATCGGAAATTTGTTCCAAGTGACATAAAAAGGTCAACTGCTGAGGTGGAAGAGGGTATTTGGAATGTGAGTTGTGACGTTCTGCTTGCTTGTTAAGCCAGCACGAAACTTCTAGAATTACCCTGAGCTGCTTCTTCTGATCGTGTCCAACACAGTGGTCTCAAATATGATCAGCCAGAGGTGTGTATACAATGTCTCTGGCTGCTTCAAAGAATTCTGCGAGGTCCTTGTCTGCATTGTTGTCCAGCTTGGGCAGACCAAGAGATGCTTCAGTGTAGCCGGCCCGATTCATTTGCAGACAGCCCCCACCTACGCCAAGGAAAAACCAAGATCGGACGACCCTGGTTTCCAACCTGGAGACACCGCCACTCAGCCCACGAGAACCAGCCCCAGGCGGAAGACGCTCACCAGTTAGTTCAATACAACAGAGCCACTTGGTTGATTACAAGCTTACCTCTCCACAAGGCGACACCCTCAAACTCCCTAAAGACTGTTTCACGGGGGGTGGATTGGGCTTAGAATCTCTCTCTGGATTTAGGCGGGGTAGCAACTGGTCCCCTGTCCAGACATTGGTACTTCACATCCGGATTACCCGGCAGCCATGCTCCCGCATGCCCGTCACACCCAGACGGATGTTCCGACGAAAGCAACTCCCGCCACAGGATGTGATCATAGTGCGGTCGAAAAAGATTGTTTGTCCCCACACCTGGCCTTGGGACTGCAATTTGCCATTGGGAGTATGTATTTCAGGGAGCCATTGACGAAATCCTGTAAGTCCCTTTAATTTGCCTTGATATATCATGCTCAAGAAGGTCGAGCTTCTGTCCATCAGGGGGGGATCAAAGAATGTGATGACCGCCGTGTTTTCATCTTGCTAAATTACCTCAACATTCTCAGTAAGCTCACTCCATCTCTTAATGGAGAGACTATGGAGGGTACCAGCTCCCAGGATACCATGATAGACATTGGAGCAACTGTAAAACCTAGCAGGTAGCGAGAGTTCCCAAATGCTCGCTACTCTTGTTTTGTATGGTGGCCGACGTAGCACACCATAGATTGACAGAGGTTGGGCAAAGCAAGGTAGTGACAAAATACTTTTTGAAAGGTTTTTTAAACTTGATAAAGCTTTGCACAGAAAGCTATTGCATGTGTTGCGGCACATGTAACATTCGATTTATGATATGTGGTTGGCAAAAGTGGCAAAAAAACAACAAAAGCTTAAAGATTTTTGCCACCAACTACAAGAAGCATTCACAGGGAATGTCAAGCGTGCCCATTTGTATGATTTTGGAATGTTTAGCCCTTCCCCGTTCAGCATTAGATGAGAACCACCCCTTCCTGGATCCATACACTTAGGATGGCCTCCAGACACTGGGATTGGCTCACAGACAACAAATAAGTCCCGACACCCGGTGACAGTGCCAATTGATGTTCACCAGCACCTCCTGAAGTAACATAGACTATTCACGGTGGTATGTACAAGCTGATCCTTCATGTCTATGCAAATGCAGATGTCTTCGGCCCAGGCTGGCTTGCACTCATTTTTCCCTGTGAGTGTAATAGGTTAGGTAAATGCCAAAATAGATGGACAAACAACGGGTGGCTGAGGAAAGCGTGGCCCCTCCAATCGCACACTCAGATGGCTCCGATGAGTCGGTTAATTTACAGTGAGAACACAGCTATGTGAGGCATGTTCACTTATGGGCCACTGTACAAGTCCTACAGGCAATTACATGAATCAATTATATGTATTCTAGTAGTGTGATCAGTGGCCATATTATATAGTAATTATATATATTATATTATATATATTATAATATATATGAAAAACAACAAAAATGATCCTACATGTTTACTGAACTGTGACGCAAGTAACACATAAAATCAGTGCTAAATGTTTCAAATTTTAGATGTTGCAATCTCTAAAAACTATATTATATATATAGTAAGATATAGATATATATATTATTATATTATATATATTCTATATATATATGAAAAAAAACCAAAATTATCCTGACCTGTTTACTGAACTGTGACGCATTTATATTAATATATATATATATATATATGATATTATAGTTTTATTATATATTATAAATCTATCATATATAATATATATATAATATATATACATATCTAATGATGTTCGGATGAATGTTCGGCTCTTCAAATCCTGCACGCCTTAGAAGCTAGGACAAAGGTTCGTCAGAGAGTGATTCGTGACAATGTAATGTTTGCTGATGATGCGGGCATTACTTTCACCTTCCAATCAGGAACTCAGCTGCTCATAGACGTTTCTCACAGGCTTGTAAGGACTTCGTACTTGTCATCAGTTTGAAGCAGACTAATGTCCTTGCCCAAGATGTTCAAGAACCACCTGTCATCACAATCGCAATTCCACAACAACTTGCGGTTGTTCAGGAATTCACCTACCTAAGTCCACCATCAGTAACAGTCTGTCTCTCGATGCAGAACTCGGCAAACGCATTGTTAAAGCTGCAGCTACGCTTGCCCGGCTTAACAACGCGTGTTGTGGAAAAATATCCGAAGCTTCCTAAGACAATGCAGCACGCAGTTTACAACAATGCCTGCATCATCAGCACATTACGGTATGCATTGAGACATGGACTAATACTCTAGTCATGAGAAGAACTCACACTCCATCTGCGCTGTATTAGACGCATTCTGGTGTCACTTGAAAGGACATGTGCCCAATTCAAGCTCCTTCTCGAATTGGACGCCCCACCATCTATACATTTCTAGACAACGCAGACTCCGATGGCTTGGCCATGTCCGTCGAATGGAGGATGGCCTCTACAGAAAGATCTCATGTAGGTGGCTACAAGTCGGCAAGAGGAAGAGGTTGTCGACCCATGCTCCGCTACAAGTAATATCTGTAAGCGTGATATGTGTACCCTGAACATCGACATTGGGTGCTCGGAGGAAAATTGCTGACAATCGTCACCTTGGCGGAGAACAGTGAAGCAACACCTTGAGTTTGGAGAACAACAGAGCATCAGCCCGTTTGAAAAGCAGCGAGCTAAAAGATAGCTGCACAGATCCTTGGAATAGTCAAGCTGTGACACCTATATATGTAGCACCTGTGGTAGAGACCTGCCTTTAGGATTGGACTCTTCAGTCAAGACGTCGCTTTTCACCTAACCTGTGACTCGATGTGGGCGCTTTATCCATAGTCGCTTGCGACTGACGGAGGCCATGATGATGTGATTATCTACGACCAACCACTGCACACTACGCCAAAAATATTGGGCATTTGGTAATGCAAAATACTCTCTTTATGAGTTTTGAAGCCATTTTAAAACTTACTTTTATCAAGTCAACGGTCGTCTTGCCATAATATAATAATATTTAATGATGGGCTTTTTCGGTTGTTGATAACAGAAAAATCGCCCTCGCAAGAAAGAAAATTATCAGGCTCGTCTTCGACTCCCCGATATATGATCTAGGCTCGGGCGATATTTCTTTATAAACCAGCCAGCCAAAATATTATATAAATATCGTTCCCTTTTTATGATTAGCAAACCACAGGAACCAGCGACAGTCTAAAAATAACCTTACTCTACTCTTGCGTAAGAGCTATCAATTTAAGACACTATCATGATTGATAAAAGAAAAAAAATCGAAACAATCCTTAAAAAATATCATCAAACATCATACTTTTGCAGTCTGTAACAAGGATAGCTATCAAAACATACCCAACACCAAGTAGACCAATAGCAACCTAATAAGGACAAAATCTGATATTTTAGTTCTTTACTGTCTGTACGGACACTTATTACTAAAGTTAATTGAATGGAGATCAATTCTTTGAACACTGCTGTTTTCTTCTTTTCGGTCAATTTTCAGTTGAAAAAAAAATAATCTTAACTAGATTCTATCGATTTATACCTTGACTTTTCAGCTTTTCCTGCAATTTTCAAATATTTTACTCTCTTGGTGGTTAGATCGCTGGTCGTTGTCTGTAATCTTATATGTAAAAAATTATTTATTTTTTCGTATAATAGTCGGTCCCAAAAAGTATAGTTGTTTATATCAAAAACAATGGTTAGAGTTTGCTTTTTACGTCAAATTAAATTTGTTTGTCAAATAACACTATTTCAAGCACGCCTATATTACTAATAAGTCCTTTCTTCGCCTTCATTCGGGTAACTATAGGGCATAGACACGTTGGGTTAATTGGGTTACACATATTTCTATGCCGAATGAATCAAATAACTAAAAAAACACGAATGATTCAGTTCAAGGGGAATTTATAGTTAATAAGTCTAAGACAAGCTGTGGTCTTTCATCTCAGCACTCCGAGTGATCTACTTTGATTCTACTGTATATTTTGAATCACCCTGTAGCCTTCACGTAATAGTCGGTACACACACAGCACGGTACGAAATGAATCATCAAAGACCGCCGAGTAGCGAGGTATAAACGGTTACAAAATTGAAATATTGAACAACAACCAAATCAGATTGTTAACGGGAGGGAGACAAATCATCACCACATAGTACATAAGGGGTCATTGATTAATTATAAAGAGATAGGAAAAGACCATGATCAGAGAAAAAATAGCAATTTTCATTGGCAAATCATTTCACTCAAAACAGGTAAGTGTCAGCTAGAGGACGGACTGATCTGATTTTGGGACCAGGAAGTGCTGCGCGAAAGTGTTTAGTTCATGGCGTATTTGTATGCATTGTGTGAAGCTATTGTATCGGAAGGAAAAGAAAGAGTTCACTCTGTTATTAGGTTGTGTGAAGTAAAGCGAAACCTAGTTGGACATGTAGTATAAGGTCACGGTCATCGTAACTTGGACATTATTAATTTGTACACGTACGTTTTGCATTTCCATATTGAAAAAAGAATTTTGGTATTATCATGCGTCCTATCTTGTGTATGCACAAACATTCTCTTAATACAGTCCGCTTACCACGTCCCCACACAAACACACCCACACACACACCCACACCCCACACACACACCCCCAAAACCCCCCCCCCCCCAAAAAAAACCCCACAAAACCAAAAAAAAAACAACACCCAAAAACACACACACACCCACACCCCATCCACCCCCACACCAACACATACACGAACATACAAACACACACACAGAGAGCACATCCCCACATGCACCTATTCCACCACCCTCACACACAAATACAACATGATTTAAACAAGAAGATATTTAATTGATCAATAAATGAAATTACGAAGCTAAAAAACCATAAATATTTAAATTTTAATACCCTAACTTGTAATTATGATGGCCACTATAGAAAAGGCATTTCAACATTGAAGCTGAACAACATTTTATGAGCAGGTGATAGTAACTCCTTTTTAAATTTTCGTAACACCAATAAATCAGATCGGGTTATATATGTATCTACATGTACTGATATGCAGTCGGTAAACCCACATATCTTATATTTAACAATTACGCCATCATGATATGCTTGTCAATTTTAACAGATTTAAGATGGTGACAGACAACATACAGACCGGCCGTCCGCAGCCAGACAGTCAAGCAGTCCAGTCAGTCAGACAGTGTGTTTTCAATCGTTGGATTACTAGCACACAGTGTAGTAAGTTACGCGCGTAGACCGTGCACATCTTCAGTAGATGTAAAGCCCTATAGCACGTACCATCTCTCAATATGCACACAGCCTCAACGTAACTGCCGCAAAAACAACAACAATGAACTACACAGACACAACCTGAACTTTAGCGCAAAGCAAATTTGCAGCTGTAGATTTGATAAGACTTATTATTTGTTAGTGTACATGCATGATTATAAGTGGACACGCAAATAATGTTGAACGTAGACAAATATTATATGGTGAAGATGAAAAATGTTACTGGTTATGACAGTATAATATGTACGAGATGTAGTTGCTATCTGGATTTGAATTATATCAATAATGATGATGACCGCTGGTGCTAATTTTCTACGTTGTAAAATGTCCCGCTGATGCTCCACACATGGGGACATTAGATGTGATGATATTTAAACGCTAAGGTAAAATAGTACTCTTTTGAACAAAACCAAATGTAGTAATAGAAATCTATTTAGATGCTTAATCTGATATTAGCGTTTTTCCTTTTGGCAGTAATTTTCCACAGGAATGTGAACATGCCTTCGGAGAGTGGGATAGCTTTTAAAAACAAATTTAAAAAAGGTATAAGAATTTCCTTGGTATAATGTCAAATTAATGATGTTGAGTTCAATACGTCACTATTATTATGATGTTAGACCACCACCAGAACGTATAGGGTGGTTCAAGTACCTTAAGTCTGTCAGAAAAATTTCTGAAAAACATTTGCAGTTCGCGGTCATGGACTAGAGCTATAATAAACCTTTAAATGTATTATCATTAATGGATATTTGTGAAATTTACAAAAAAATAAAACGATTTTAACGTTGTTTTCAAACTAAAATACATTCCTTACTGAGAGTTGCAACAAAGTTCTAAATGGCATTCGAGTAAAATCGAGTTTGCTTAATTTTGTAAATACAGCTTAAAAAAAAACACAGTAATTTAAGCTTATAGCGCTAGTTTCATATTTCAAAAAATAAAAATTTTTACTTAAGTAAGGAGAAATTAAAGGTGCTGTTCCGATTTATGTGTCTGTGTTATCTACTTGATATGAGAGCCTGGACTGGCACTTGCACATACACCACATCACGTACCGTGGGAAACAAAAACTTGCCGGTTTTGATGGTAGAAGCACAAATAATGCATGTTGCTGTTGCAAGCCAATTCAATAAGGTGCTATATTGATGGTTAAACACCTAAAACGGGGTTTTTTGTTTATATCTGGGATGAAATGGATTGAGGGCTAAAATTTCAGGAGACAATGAGAAAGAATACGGCCTTTAATCTGCTATTCAAATCAATACTACTTCCGGGTAAATTCAGGGGGTCCCCAAAACGATCGGAGCACCGCCGGCTCTTTAAGTTTTAATACTAGATATGACAAAAAGAAATATGATGATTTGCACAAAACGGCTTTTCTGCAAAATTATGTGTGGGAACTATGTGATTATGATATTTCTTGTGCTTGTATGAAGTCATGTAAAGGTGCGTTTTGTTCGCTATGTTACTTTTAGGTATTCGTTACAATTCAAGAAATAGCAGTTACATTTCCAAATGCTTGATTGACCCCTATATCTTCAACATGATTTTATTATGCCTATATGTTTCAATTATAATTAAGATTTGGATACATTTGAGATTAATACGTAGCATTTGTTTGGATTTCAGTACCGACAAATCAGAAAAAAAAAAACACTTCAAAGATGTGCGACCTCTCCTGTCGGAATATAAAGATCTACGACCAAAGTGAGCGGAATGAGGTGTTTAAGAGTTATATTTAGAACACTACGTAATAAACAACTCGTTATCATTTTCACCTAAGCAGAACAAGATCACGAAGGACGTGGTTCCTAACAAAAAATATATTAAACCATGTGGATCAGTTATTAGAATTAGAATGACATAAAATGCCCACGTTCAATAAAAAAAATCAAAGCATATATTTTAAAGGTGACGAGAGATGTCGAAGGCATCCATATAGTGTGCCATATTGATTTTACACAGACCCCAATAGATTTCTTACCGTTTTTGGTACAGAAATGCAGTTATGTGATTTTAAAAAAGGTTATTTTGATTTTGCTTCGTACAGTATTTTCTCCAATAGAAATTCACAATATTGCACCAAGAAATAATTCCCAGTTTAATCATTTCAGATGAGGATATGTTTTATGTGCAAAGCTTCACCCCAGTGCAAAAATCGAGGTTGTATAGCTTTAATTTTTTTAGGGACACCTGATTGTGAAATCTCTTGGGTGCACCTGTAGAGTTACAATAGGAAAGGGAAGCGTGAAATGTCCTGTTAAAAGCGATCATATTAAAGCAGCACCTATCTCAAGTTCGAAGTCAGATGTGTACACATGTATATACAATCCTTTTCACTACCAAAGAATCTCTGGCCTTGATTACCACTACCCAGTCAGTGACCAAAAATATGCGCAAACCAGAACAAGAGTTTACAATTTATGCCAGGAATTATGGTGTATAGAGTTTGCTAGGTGAATCTGAATTTCAGATCACTAGCAACATTTCTAGGTCATGTTTTAAGTTGGGCACTAAAAAGGTGGATTTGTTGCATTCTTAGTCCCAAAACTTGTTTACCTGCGTGTAGTTGTTAATTTTATATGAGACAAGAGCTTGTTTTGGTATTATTTTTTTCCTTGGAACAGTGGCATTCCACTTTATGAAGCAAAAAATATGCTTTTAGTTTGTACTAATTACTGTAACTCGTTCAGCGTAAAAAGTCAGGGGTGGATCATGTGGCGGAGGAGGATGGGCGGAGGAGAACAATGCTACAAATGGGTGCTCGGGACAAACAAAGCATTATATTAGGTTACAAAAATATCATAGGCAGGTCTAGGTTGTGATCCTCAATACTTCAGTTAAACTAAAAATCTAGAAAAAAAACATCTGGTTTCGAAAATCTGAAAAAGCGCCCTCGTGCTCCATTTTGATCAAAACGGGCAATTTTCACGAAAACCGCTTTGTCGAATCTCTTCTAACTTTCATAATTGGAGTGCTTTGCTGATTTACATTAGTAACACAATTCATATGAAAATATGTCTATTCAGTAACCAGATATAGGGAGAAAAGAAGAAATCTCGCATTAATTTGGGACCACCCTGTATGTGTAAGGAAAGTATTTGTCTGATTAAAGTTGTACATGGCTTGCGTGGGCAATTTTGTTAATTATATTAAACAAGTGCCCAAATATTGTATGGTCACTGTATGTTTAGGAGGTGACACCCATAAACTGAATACCTTTTCTTACTATTTGTTGTTCCACACTGTATATTATGAGTCACCCTGTAGGATGAAGCCAAGGGTATTGTTTCTGAAAATCTGCCAGAAGTATATGCTCTCAGAATATATGTAACTTATATAGGGGTAAAATGTTTTTACAGTTTAAACGTTTATAGCATCAACCTGTAAAATATGTAGTTTGCCTAAAAAATGCACATGCAACGCAATTGGTCCCCAATTAAAAACAGACCCTATACAACATATGCAACATATTTCATGAAATAACTTATTTAAGATACATATTATTATTAAACTTTATGGTGGTGTACAGACCAAACTGTGTAAGCAAACTTTTTACTTGGTTTTTAATAGGTAATCCTTAAAACATGCGAAATGACTGATATTAATGGAGTGCATTTGTTTCTAACTGAAGCGTTTTGGCTAATTGAGGCAATACATGATTATTTGGAGAAAGCAATGGGATATAATAACATTAACAAAAGATAAACAACAATTCATAGGAAACATTTTGGTCTTAATGAGAAAAGCACATCATCTTGCTAAGTGATCCTTTATCTGGACCTACAGACTTTGATTGCATCTTGGAAAAAGAAAACTCCATGGAAGGGTTGAAACAGTTCATTCGGCCAATCATTCCCCTTAAACATAAACGAACAGCGCCATTTTATTGTCATGTTATTTTTAAAGCTAATCTCATTCACATGATTCATATACAGCTTGCTATTTATGAATTAAAAAAGTTCTGGAGACTGAGCCGTTCATGTATGTAACCTTGATGTATGCATCATGACCTTTTATGTGTGTGTGTCGTGTGTGTGAGTGTGTGTGTGTTGTGAGGGGGTGGGGTGTGTGTGTGTGTGTGAGTGCGTGTGTGTGTGTACGTGTGTGCGGGCTTGTGTGTCTAATATGTCATAAGCTGATGGCCCTACTATACTTTGGGTGTTTCTTTGAGGTATCATAATTGGTGATCGGGAAACATATTCCATTTGTAGGAAGAGTTAAATGTCTTTAAATTAATGAGAGAGTGTGGTTCACCGTTTTTGTTTTAATTTTTTACTAAAATTATCAACTTATTCCATGGAAAGGTTTATTCTCAAATCGACATGTATTTTAGTCATAATTTTCAAGTAATAATAAAGAGCTCTTGCAGCATTTAAAACGATTTGGAAATATACCTACCAAACCCACACTTTTCTTTGGAATAAAAACAAATTTTTCTTTTTTTAATTTTAAAATTTCCGCTTTTTTTAAAAAAACAAACAACTACCAAACCATAGCCCTTGTCTATGGTGTCGTATTTCTGCATTTGAAAGTGCTTGGAGCCAACAATCGCCGGGATGACCTTCCAATGCAGTTGCATGCAGTGCCTGTATGAAAGAGTCCTATAAATTTACTGTGAAAAGGGCCTACGCGATAAAGTATAGTGGTGCATCTCATTTGATACATTATTATTATTATAATAATAATATATTATTGTCCTTATAAGCTTATGTGTGGAGTTAGGGGGAAATTCGCTTTACTTATGCACTAATAATACGTTAGGGCGAAAATTTGTGTCCCCTTAACGTTATCTTTGTTTGCGCTTTATTCCGTCAAAAGGATATGAATATTAATTATGCAAATTAAAGATAATCCACTAGAGTAACAAAGGATAGTGAATATTAATAATAATAAGAGTTCATTATAGCCTAATGAATAATTCAAATTCCACGTAAGTGTCAATTCTAAGGGTAGTAGTAGTAGTAGCAGTAACCAGCAGCAGAACCGCAGCAGCAGCAGGCAGCAGCCAGCAGCAGTAGCAGAGCAGTAAGCAAGTAGTAGTAGTATAGTAGTAGAGTAGTGTAGTAGTACTAGTAGTAGTAGCAGTGTAGTAGCAGTAGTGCAGCAGTAGCAGTAGCAGCAGTGCAGTAGCAGCAGCAGCCAGTGCAGTAGCAGTGCAGCAGCAGCAATGAGCTATGTGGTTGCACATTAGTATTTCTATAGATAAGTGAATTGTCTATTAATACAACATATTTTAATCAGGTACGGAAAATGCACAACCCACCTGTTTCTGGAATTTTGGCAGTTGGCAACGAATGTTGCCTTGCACGTGTTTAATGATTAGCATGTAGACACACAGATATCAATGATAAATGAACGTGCGAAAAAAAGTCTTCATTTTTTCTTAAGTCTATGTGGACATTACAAGTACTCCGTGAATGACAAAATTCCATGAAAATAATTTGCTTAGTTAATTTTTGTTTGCCATTAAATAATTAGTCAGTTTTTGCCGGGCAATCTGTTTTGGGGTTACGGAGGAAATCCAATAATATCTCTTTATCAATTTATTCCAATTGTGTGTTTGTAAATCATTCCAAATGTTCTGATACTTACACTACTAGCCTTCTTGTTGTATTTAAAAAAAAAATATTTTGCACGTTCGGTTTTAATCTGGTAAAAAACAATGTAGGGTTAAACAATAACTGTTAATATCTTTCTAAACCACGTATCCTTTAGAGATATGTGACTATATCTACCGTGAAGCTACAAAGTTACATTTAAAGCCATTCAGTGATTTGACAAATCAGAAAAACGAAAAAATCCTCAAAAATAAGATTTTGGAAATGTTGGTAACAAAGTTAGGTATCCTAAACACACCTGAAAATGAGAGGAACACAAAAGCAACCTAATAAGGGCAAAATCGGAAATTTTAGTCATTACTGTCAGTTCGAGACACTTACTACACACGTAATTGAATGGACGATTCGTTTCTTTGAAAGCTGCGTTTGCTTTTTTTCTGTAATTCAGTTGGAAAGGTAACTATGAGGAATTTAGGAGAATTATTCTTCACTTTTGAACTAATTTCAACTATTTCACTCTTGTCGGATAAATCACTGATTAGTGTCTGTAAATATCATTTACTAAACACACACCGTTTATTTCAAAATACGCAAAAGTGATTGTATCTATACACATATCTTTAATTTCTACACATTCATTATACAAATAAAAATAAATGGTGTGGTTTCCTGTCTATATTATTAAGAGATACTTTTTTTTTTTTTTTTTTTTTTTTTTTTTCTTTTAAATTTTTCTCCAAACCATGGCTTGAAGTCTTTTGACAATCATCACACGTAAAGAAACGAGGCCACATCAATGCAGATCACACCGCTCGCTGAGGAGAGAACTCCAACGGACTCTTTAAGAAAATATGAGAGGTTTAATGGTTACGAGTTAATGCATCTATACTTCAGTCACAGAAACATTGAAGTAGGACTGGCATGTAGAGGCTTGCATAAAGAACAAAACAAAACGAAACACATCGAAAACATTGCATGGAACACATCAAACAATCATTGGAATAAGTTAAAGGTGGGTGACCCGGATTATGGTCCGATTTTTAATATGTTTCTCCCTCACATGGATACATCAAAACGCGTAATTGCATCATTTTGAGTTAAATCGATTCAGTCGATGGGAGAAGCAAAAATGTATACAAAATTGCCACATAGGCAGTGTGTGTGTGGTGTGTGTGTGTGGGTGTGCGTGCGCGCGCGCGCGTGTGTGTGTGTGTGTGTGCTGAGGGCGTGTGGTGTGTGTGTAAAAACAATGTGGTCTACCATGGGTATAAGAACACAATGATCTTTCCTCTGATACCCAAATCTAAATTATAGAAAAAGTGGAGGGAGAGGTTGTCAATCAGGTCACCCACCTTTAATAAAAAGTAAGAAATATAAAATACATTTCTTCAGAGTTCAGACACTGGATTTCCAATGCCGCCCAGGGATCCAGGGCGACTTGGGACAGCCAGGGCTTTCCACCCTAGTCTGATTGAAAATGGCTGCGATTACATATACAGGCGTGATCCTCCATGTACATGGGACGACGGCTTAACGTCCCCTCCGAAGGATGGGGTATTATCACGGTTATTTGCTCACGTCTTTTCCCCATCCCTCCTTCTCTCCCAAGGTTAAATTTTCCTGCAGAAAATTTATGCTTCGACTGTGAATGTGCAAAGTACAAGCTGGATATATTCACTATGAGTGAGCTCCACAGAACTGGCCTCGAGAAATGGGCAATCTTACATTATAGACCAAATATCGACAATTAAATATGGAGTTAGGCGTTAATGATTCCAAGGCAGCGGCTCTCAGTTTTACTGCATACTCGTTCTGAGCAGTCAATGGGTGGTCAGTGATAATACAAAGACACAAGTGTCTCCCATAATCTAAACTAACAAGCCACACAAAAACGAGAATTCCTAGGTTGCCTAAACATGATGCAACCATGGTGTAAGATTCCATATCCATATCTTAGCTGACTTGGAGCTATATGCTTTGAGGAAATAGCTTATAGCTTATAGGTGAGGAATGGCTGTTGATTCCAGTTTCTAGAAGGGGAACAATGTTGAATGGCTTCGCCAGAATCCAGGATCTGATAGGCAGAAGAAAAACAGTAAGGTATTAATATGATGTGATGACAAAATTCCTAATAAGTAGAAAAGAGACTGGGGAAAAGAAAGAGGTATTGGGACAGTTCAAATGACTCAGGGTTAGGCAGCTCTAAAATTAACAAGGTTACCAGAAAGGAATGGCCTATCTCATTTGTAAAACTTCATGCGATCGCGAGTGACACAGATAGAGACGTTAAAGGTAAAAAATTATTAAACAACATGAACAAGGCGGTCTTCAACAGCTTTTGACATAACACATACATCGCATAATACATACATACACACGGACGGACATATATAATTTGTAGTAATGTGATGGAAGATGATTATAGGAAGTGGATTTGATTGCATTAGGTTGATGTGCTTGTAAAGTAGATAGAAGCCAGTCAAAATAGAATGAATGCTGCCTTACCCAAAACCTAATTGCAACAGGAATCAATTCGCAAAAGAATTGTATTAAAAATACCTTTAAAACAACATATCAAAAGTATACTAAAAATCAAAGGAGGGAAATATATTTAAGGGGTAAGGTTTATTACAGGGGTCAAAATATGAAAAGTATCAAAAACGCGTCGAAAAGATGCCAAACGTGTTGTTACCATTTTCAGGATTAAAAAAAAGTATAGTTTGCCCTACTGCAGGTGTATGTTCAATAGTTATGAGTCAAAATAGGTTCAAAGGGTACAATGGAGGTAAAATTTTCAGATATATGCGTTCGTTATAAAAATTGTGTCAAAGTGTTCGTCTAATGGTACAGAACCCGAAAATATACTGGTTGCACAATCTATTATAGTGTTGCATAATTGGAACACAAAATGGACTGGGGACTACAGGTGTCTATGGGAGAGGGCAAAGTCATAGCTCTGTAATTCTTATATAGAAAGTTCATAAACAAAGAATCTATTTACATTTTACTTATCTAGTGGGACAAAATTAAGTTTACAACCAGTCTGATCAAAATCGGACCATTCTATGAATTTTTAACCACCCCCCCCCCGGAATGACCTTGAACGTTATGGCCTATTGTAAAACTAAAACTATAATGCGTAGATAGGCAAACTATAACCCTTTTTTAAACCTTAGGAGTAGCCCAATAATTGGTATAAACAAAAAACAATCATTTAAATCATTTTTTTACCCTTTACAAACGTTTCCCCCTTATTTCTACTATCATGTTTCCACTAGGTTGATTTGGTAGACTTTTTAATATATTATTTTGGGACTATTTCACAGTATATAACACCAAATTGGTTTCTGTTGCAATTGTTTTGGGTCAAATCATAAAAGTACTGGACTAATATGGCCTCAATTATATTTTCCCTTTTTAGGATATACCTGCTTTTAAAAGCTGACTCAAAAGATTAAAAGGAAAGCCTTCCTTTCAAAACATAAACTGTCAGCTTAGAAATAAACCTATTTGGCACAGGAAGGTTGGCACAGATAGCGCACTCATTTTATAAGTTTGACCTAACTTTTACATAAATGCGTAATATCCCTGCTATGGGGGGGGGGGGTTGGTACTTGGCAAATCCCGCCCACGTTACTTTTCCAAAAATCAACTGTTTCATGGTGTTCGCTTATATCTGACTAGTAGATGACACCATGACCATGATTTAAGGGACTCATGTCAAAATACCACCTTCATGACTTCATCAAGACCATAACTAAGAAAGTACAAACCTGACCCTAATCATTTAAAGACACTTCTTTCCTGTTTGACTTGGCAGTGATAGAAATAATTTTTTAAACCCCGTCTACACCCCCCCTAACACCCCCAGTGGAACTTTCGCTCTCGGGCGCTACCAAAATGCCAAAAACGTTCGTAAAAAGCCTCTAGGTAATCGTGCTCATCATCTTTGATGTCCGGTCATTTTAAAAAAAACGAAAAATGTGAAGGTAACACCTTCACCCGAGGTTTAGTATGCCGTCAAATGGGAGTCGAAGGGTGGGGGGGGGTGGTTGCCACCCAAGGACATTTTATTTAATGGTGCATTTTTGAAAAATTAGAAATATTAGGGCACAGTATGCTCTAAAATTCCATTTTATGTAAAACCTAAGCCATTTAAGCGCAATTTAGAGCTGAAAAAACCGCAGAAAAATTAGATATTCCCTACGTTTTTTTTTAGCGCAATGCCCAATTTGCCCGACTCGGTCGCGACTGATGACGTCCATTGTGACGCCCATACTAGGTATGTTTGGTACTTATTTTGGTATACAATGGGAAAGAGGATGACCATAGCTCTCCAACTTGGTATCAAAATCATAAGCCCCCCATCGGGTGCTTTATAAAACGAATTCCTCGGGGTGGGGGGGGATGGCCCCTTGGTAAACCGTGTTACAAAAAAACAAAGGCTTGGCAAGCCGAGGGTTAATTTTCCAAGGAATACATAAACTATGAGAAAAATGTAAATTAACCACATTTTAATGCAAAACTTTGTGACATCTTTGAATTGTTAATGTATTAGAAACACCTTGGAATTCGTGTAAAATAGCTTGTAGCAAGGCTCTAAATGATAGATAATAAACTGATTTGGATTGTTAAAGATGATTGTTATTAGGCATAAGTGAATCTCAAAAATGTGTTCACCGTTTTGTAAGTTGCACATGTATTCTATAGATTGTCTATAATACAAACATATTTTAATCAGGTACGAAAAATGCAACACCACCGGTTTTTCGGGAATTTTGGCGAGCTGGAAAAAAAATTGCTTTAAATTCCATTTTTGATTTGACATTTAATTCATTAAGTCATGTTTTTGACGGCTAACTGTTTTGAGGGTTACGGGAAAATCGAACTCTATTCACTTTATAATGATCAATTTTATTCCAATCATTGTAAATCATTCAAACTGGTCGATTGCTATGCACCAAACTTTTTAATGTACTATAATAATAAGTTTTGCAAAATCAGACAGTGGAAAAAAAAATAATCAAAAATCAGGGTGTTTGCCTGTCTGTAACAAGTATGCAAGTTAATTCGTGTATTTGTGTAATTAACATAGCTTGTAATGCTAATACATGATAGATAAACTGATTTTGAAAATAAACATCAGAAATCATTCAAAAGATTGATGTTCGTAGGCATAGTGAATCTATAAAAAGGTGTTCCCATGTAATGATTGTTGTCCCAAAATCAGTTAATATGAAACACGAATTTTGAGTGTAGAATCCATAACCTTCCAAAGTGAGATTTTTTTTCTGATAGCCTTTTACATCTATTTTTAATTTCAGAAAGAATAATTACCAAAAATATAGAACATATAAAATATGGCTATTATTCAATTCTTGCGATGACTTTTGGTGTTTCCCCAAATGTTAAATTGTGACCTACAAGCTTAATCATGTTCTAATCGTATTATGTTATTTGCCCAAAAAATGCGACTATTGTATGTATTTGTGTTTTATACCTACATGAATAAAATGTGAACACTTCAAAGCACGCTGTGCAAAAATTGGAGAATAAAAATTTGGTGTCCCCAGTTACACGACAAACATTGAAAACATTAAAAAAAAAAAAAAAAAAAAAAAATTTTATTGATTAGCTGAATGGTATTACTGACTTGTATTATGACCACTCTTTCTGAAATTAAAAATAAAAAATAAATATTTAACTTGTTTCTAGGGTGCTCAATGGAATTTTGCAGTGGTGTCCCCGTTACACGAAGAAAAGACCATTTTTGCTTTTATGCTCGATTTTATTTGTCTATTTGGTTTATCTCCATTTTGAAGTGACTTTCTCAAATTATAAGACCATCAAGAGTAATTTCAACATAAAGATGATTAACTGATTTTAGGACCAAAAGCCTGTCACAAAATGTGCCAAATAAAAGAACTAAATTAATTTCAATCCATAGCTTATACTTAATATCTTGCTAGTAGCAAGGACTTGTAGTTTTTATATTGAGGATATTAAAAAATGTATCTATTAATATCATTTCAATGCACAATTATCCAGCACAGGATAAACCTATGTAACATCCAATCTCATTGTAATGCTTCCTGCCCACTTGGATTACCTTTTTTTTTTTTAAAAAAAAAAGGGGGGCAAAACAAATTTAACAAGGCGTACTCTTTAAATTCAGTTTTAGATATTTATTTCTCTCAATGATATTAGGTTACACTATGCTTTTTGTACAATTTTGGACTGAATGGAAACATCTGCAGTTAATATAAACACAATCATTTTTTTAATAAAAGAGAAAATTGCCTTCACACTTCAGAGGTTAGACACCTCTTAGTAGTAGGCCTCTATATCTTAATTGTCCAAGCTTTATCTATGAAGCCCCAAACACTCCCCAAATACCACAACAGCCCACATGTGCTACAAGTCTGATGATTTGTGTATTGACGTCCGCTAGCACGCTAATGGTATACGTGTACATAAAAAACATTAAAAATTCCCCTGGTGGAATTTTGTGGTATTAGTTGGTTATGAATGTGCAATGACTGTGGTATTTTGGTGTATTTGGGAGAGTTCTTATGAAGGAGAATGGGAGTGTTAGGTATAATAATTTGGAGGTTGTTGGGTGTCGAATTGCGTTAATGCAAAACGTAATCGTTTGGGGGGGGGGGGGGGGGGGGGAAAAACTAAGTGCGCCAGTCTATGAGCCTGTGGAAAAGGCGTTCTTATATATATTGTATACATTCCAAAATATGACGTAGAGCCATTTAAATTTGACGGGTACAAGACAAACAGTTTACATAGAGAATATAAACAACATAAAAACGTGATTAGAAATTAAGATTATTAATATATAAACAAATTTTTTATTTTTTTTCAAAAATGTTGGTTTAAGTTTTGATAAAAATTAAGGGTAACGAATTCTGTCCTAAACCACAAGGACAAAGACGAATTACAAAAGAACATATTGTTTAATCATTTCAGAAACCGGAAAAGGAAAAGAAAGAGGTTAGTTTGCATATCTGGTACGCTAGAATCAAACCGCCTCAAACCAAGCCATGGTAAGTTGAAAATTCTTCAATGGAAAACTATACATTCGTCATAAATAGAATGCATGCTAACAAATTGAAAAATGAAATGAGATATATGTGATAAACACATGTAAGGTGCTTGTTCCCGATTTTATGTGTATTGTGTGTTCATAACTTGATATGAGAGCCTTTGACTTGCACATCTAACCCATCACGTACAATGGGAAACAAACTGCGGTTTTGATGGTAGGCGTTTTGATGTTGACCAAAGCCTATGCATACAGTGCTAAATGGATGGTTAAACCACGTAAACGGTGGGTTTTGTTATATCTTGGGAATTGAAATGGATTTGAGGGCTCAAAATTTCCGGACCACAATGAGAAAAATAAGGCCTTCCATCTGATATGCAAAATCAGATTACTACTTCCGGGAAATCAGGGGGTCTCAATGCGATCCGAACATGCACCTAACATACATATACACTTGTTGCATAAAAGTATGACATTCCCTGACATCATTGTGGCACGTATGTCTAACATTCATGACCGACACCAAAACGTTGCCATTCCCTAGTTGGTATTATTGGTAAATTATTGTTAGGTTTCATTATTATCATAACATTCTGAATATAGCGACTTTTCCATTCAATTCGATCTGCAGTATAGAGGATATTCAGAATAACGTCACTTCCTACAGGTCGGTACAACCATAAAAACACAGACATATCATGAAAACTACTTTATAATAGATGGTTGACCGGGGGCGTACCGAAGCAATCGAGACAAGGGGAGCAAAAAATCCCAACTTTTCCATGTAACTTTCTCCAACAAGCGCTAAAGCTAAATGGGACCAAAAGCGTGCGAGCGCGTGAAAAAGCGCCCAATGACATTAATTTGAGCCAAATTTAGGCCAAAATTGGTCGCATTCTTCAAAATCGGAACGAAAAATAGGGAGTGTTATCCCAATCCGTCCGATATTGATTGCAGGGGAGCAACAGCCCCTGCTCCGGGCAGTACACCACTGGCTGGGACGTGCGCATTTCATGGAACTAATATAATCAACGGATGTATTCAAAACGGAAATAAAGCCAAAATTGTTGTAAAATCAGCCAAGTGACACAATTCTGTTTTTTCGTGGGGAACACACTTATGAATTCGAACTTAACAGAATAGAACGTGCGTTTTATTTCGTGACGGGTTTCCGAATTCAAGGTGTCAGAAAAAAGTGTGTCAGGGGGGTCAGATTACGGAAACTCCATTGTTTCCTGATAAGCGTGGACATGGAATACGCGCAATGCAGATCTTGATA
The DNA here is from genome assembly GCA_023653785.1 of Ophioderma brevispina. NCBI lineage: Eukaryota > Metazoa > Echinodermata > Ophiuroidea > Amphilepidida > Ophiodermatidae > Ophioderma > Ophioderma brevispina. Next base: position 97,690 of record JAMKCH010029384.1, read on the forward strand.
AAATACGTGCCCAATGCTGGCCAAGCACACATGCATGTTTAACATTGATGGTAAGACTTGTAGATTGATCTACCCAGCCCAATTCATGCGTTTATAATGGTAAGTAATCCCGGAGGGTCGTCGTTCGATTCCAGCCGGAGAGCATGAGTCCCAACTATCGTGTATATGTCACATATACCGCTTACCCCAACCCACCCCCTCCACCCCGCGTTTATGTAAACTGGTCACTATGTGGGTATATGACAGTTTAGATGATTCATCTTCAATAGCCTAAAACATGTTAATAGTTCACAAAATAACATTTCGAAATCGCCGAGTCAGCTTATTACCGTCATTTGACAATGACTTGTTTGAATCATTAAGTGTAAAATGTGAGGTTTATTTAACCGTTTTGATGTATATTGAAAGATAACAAAATATTATGGGTTAATATTCCCTTCTCTGCTGTCTAACATGTACAGGCCGAGGATTTAACATGCCCGCTATGTGTGTGGTTATTTGGATTACTCCACCTTGAGGTACCCTCCGGTCCCATGCTATCTTGCCCCCATTCAAAAGACTTTGTATTACAACCCTCCAAGTACCTCGACTCAAGAGGAAAGATCTACCTACCATACTTACACGATTGCCAAGCGGTAAGATGATATACTACTCTTCTGAATTCCTGTCTTTTATGCAGCCTGTAATAAACAGATTTAATAAGCCTAATCGGCATTGCAAATATGCAATGGCTTGTGGGAGGTTTTTGGTACCTTTTTTGGTACTCCTGCCCTTTGACCTATCAAATTTAATGTTTGAATAATTCAAATCTAGCTAATAAATTATGTCATAATTTATTTAGATACAGTGATTTTCCAATTTTTACATCTCGAAAGTACAAGAGGGCCATTTTCTCGAAATATTGACGGGTCAAAGAGCAGGAGTGCACGGAATTTACTCCCGGAAGATTCGGCTAATTACTCTTAATTATTCAGACTTGCAGTTTAATTAATAAACTTAAATGTGGTTGTCATTTTTACTTCCATTATAAAAGCTGTTATAATATTTTGCTCTTTGAATTTATCTAAATACTTGTTGGATGTTTATTTTCAATATTAACATTTTGCTGTATCTATTTTTGTCTCTAGCGGAGATCCAACCTCACAGATCTTTTTCGAATTTTAAGAGAGATTTTCAGCAAGTACTTTCCGTATGTTGCAGTAGGCTCGGTTGCTCAAACTCAAGTTGGCAACAAAAGAGTGTCAGCATGTAAGTATTTTTTTTCTTTTGATACAATACATGTATGTATTAGAATATTATAATATTTGAATTTATATAAATATTTGTAGTAAGAGGTTTATTTTATTTATTTATAAACACATCACGAAACTCGCCTTTTTCGAAGTCCCCTTCTTAAAACCTCTGCATTAAGTTTTCTTATTTAAATATCATGTTCTGTGCATTTTGACACCTCTTTTGCATAAATAGCCCAATATTGTTGCCATTGCCATGCCACTATTTGAATGCAAACAAACAAACAAACAAGCAAACAAACCAAACATGCATATTCCAAAGTTGCACTTTACATTCTCAGCACGACTGGGTGAGTGCGACAAGGCACTCTCATAACAAAGGCAACAATTCAAGTAGGTTTAAGTGCAACTTTAAAAACAGGCATCGTTTTCATTGAAAGGGTCGCTATAACAAAAATGTTGGAGCTGTTTACGCATGTGTGGTATCACAATTTTCTCGATTGTTAATTCCATGTGCAAGAAAGTGTCATTTTTAATTCGTCATCAACATTATCAAATGTAATAAATGGTAGCATTTCAAGGAGGTTAACTGTTGGGTGCAAGTTTTTTGCACATTAAATGTACTTTTGTACATTTTTTGTAACACGTTAAAGAGCCTAACTTTCCCAGAAAAAATGCACATTTCCCGGGGGCTTATTTCTTTTGAACTGTTTACTTGCGACCTTCTTGGAAGCGTTTATATATGGTGAAGTCAAAGCAATATTTTTATTTTCAAGAATGGTATGAGAAGGGTGTTTTTAAGGTTTGTGACTTGTTGAATGAACCAATTCCTATCATTATGTGTTTTGATGATATGATAATAGAATTTGATATTTCATACAAGGATGAAAGAAAATACAATTCACTTCTTAATAACATTCCATTTGAGTGTCTTCATGAACCTCAAATTCCTCTCGATTTTGATGTTTTTGACCATATTTTAGAAAATTTGCTTTTGGCAGGTAAAAGGACCAAAATCCCCAAGTACACATACACTATTATGATGCCTGATCTGGGATCAATCTCTCTTGTCTGATATTGATTTTGATGAATGGAGGAAATTCACACAAGGAACTTTTATTGTACTATAGAAACTCGCCTTAGATCATTTTATTTTAAAGTTTTCCGTAATGCTATTGCATTTAATAACTTTTTGTACAAAATCAATAGGAGGGATTCCCCAATTGTTCCTTTCGTGATAAGGTTAATGAAACTATTGTTCATGTCTTTTGTGATTGTGAGGTTGTTTCCCCAATTTGGAATAAAATTCATGCCCTTATTAAACATAAAGTTGATGATAATATCAATCTTTCAAACTTCCATAAGCTTTTTGGGTATATGGAAGACCCTTTGCTATTATATTTGCCTCTGTACAAAATTTTATATTTATAGATGTAAATTCAGTAATGAGAAACCGATTACAATGCTTTAAAATCTTTTTTGAAATCACAAGAGAAACTGAGTTTTATATTGCTAAAGCCAAAGGTAAACTTAATTTGCATTATAGAAAATGGCGATTTGATTTTTAACTCAATATCTTGCCTTTGGGTTTTTTTTCCCAAATGTACTTTTTGGTGCTCATAGATGTACATGATTGAATGTTTTTTATATACATGTGTATATATTTTTACATATTTTTATTACATATTGCTTGCTGCCACAATGATATATTGTTTCTAATCGTGTGATTATCTGTTGTTGTTGTTGTGTTTGTGTGTTATTGTTGTTGTTGTTGTGTTTGTGTGTGTTTGAATTTCCTTTTTTGATATAAAGTCTAAAAAGCAACCATTGGTTATTGTTGTAAAGTGTATGATGTAAGATGTATGCTTATATTTAATAAAACCAGGCAGTAACAATATGGCTGCCGAAAGAGAGAGAAAACAAATTATAATTATGTAATGGCTTTGGCCTAAACTACTATAATGCCCAATTGCTTGATTTTTTCATAGCACCAGGAGCTCCACATCTTCAGAGTGATAGAATAGTTGAACCTGTTAAGGTGGATCAAATCGTCAGTAAGCTTCCCAAACCTACGGAAGTCGTCAAAGATATACAAAGTGTGTTAGATATGTTTCCGGATTTACGTGTTAAACCAACCGCACATGGTAAGTGTTATCCATGTCAACTTGCCTTAACTGCATGTGTTACGGAAAGTTACGTTAAGTTACGGAAATTGGTTCCGGTGCCATTGATCCCAGCACGTTGATTAGGTATTTAGGTAAAACTTGAATTTGAATACTCTGAAATTATCGACAAATATAAAGTCAAATATACACTCTTTAAAATGTTCCTAATTTTACCAGACTTTACCTTCTAAATTACGATAACCCCGATTATTCAATCATCTTCACGCTTTGTTACTTATACCTAAAAAAAATTACAATTTGGAAGCAGAAAAATGTAAATAAACAGTGGTTAGAATATAATACAAATTTTGAAAATGGATAGTATTTATACGCTGACTGTTATATTTTCCGTAATATTACGTTCTTTTGTCACTTATTTATTTTTAATGTAAGAATATGAACTATGAAAATCATTTTACCTATAAAATGTGTTACATAACGCCGTAATTAACGTCATTAAAAAAGTGCAAAATCCTATTTCCCTTTTATTTAAAAAAATAGTTTTAATAAACTCATGTAGAACTCGATTCCTGCTTTTTGTATTATAATCATTTATTTTAATTTGAAAAAGTAGTACACATATATATTTAATTTTAGCATCTGATATCTGTAAAGTGATGTAGTGTAGTGGATAGGTGTTAGGATTTGTAATCTTAAGGACCTGGTTCGAATCTTTGTTGTTAAGGTACAAAGAATTAAATTTACTCAGAGTGATTAAAGTAATTGGTGAATTAGAATATAATAAATAATAGTATATACTCTGTTGAAATTTGTATCACGTTTTCATTCGGTTTGCCTGTTTTTCTCAAAAGTGTTGTGAAATATAAACTTTTTACAAACTGTGGTGACGTAAATATACATCGTTTGTATGATGTCACAGCCTCAAGTGTGAAAATTTGGTCAGAGATTGAATAACGACTGTAAGTCTAATATTGTTTAACAAGTCAAACACCTAGCAAATAACTTTGAAACTGAGATTTGACGCCGTTATTTACATTCCCTGCCATGGTTTCGTTATTTTTACAGCTCCAGTTATTGTACGTTCTGCACGGTTGGGAGTCCAGCTGCCAGTCAAAACGTCATTTTTTACAGATTTCTTTAATAGTTGTAGCGGCTCATAAGTGTTCAGACTATAAAAAATCAAATCAAATGTAAAGGACATCGCCCGACGGAGATAAGGAGGAAGGAAGGAGGCCCTCTTAATTCATAATAGTATATTTCACCACAAGTTGAGTGGTTGTGTTACAACTACTTTAACATATACGCCAATGTGTTTTTTAGTCCCCAAAATTAACCTGTATCAAGAAAAACATGACAAAAAAGTCTGAGAAAAGTCAGAGGGCATGCTCTCTGGAAAAACAACCGGTAGAGTATCATCCATCCAATGACTTTATTACTTGAAATTTTTCTTGAAATGAAGAAACAGGAAGATGTTTGCCATAGCTGCCCTTTGTTATAGAACTTGTAAGTGACGTCTATACATGCCTTTTGTCCTTTATAAGTACAAAGAGGCTACACGAGGCAGCCCTTAATAAACTACCCACAGCCCATAGCTTATGCTACTGAGATTTGGATTCTTAACTGTCTTCACACAAGCAGACTCAGGAATACAACACAATGGCCATTGACCGCGCTATTATATCATGAGCAAGCTAGCTAGCGCTATGAGCTAATAAAAATCACAATTCCCATGCACAGTTTCAATCGCTTTCATTCACTTGTATGAACAAATACATCACCCTGTATTTTCGTATGCTTTATGAACCCAGGATAGCAAGGTCAAGCTGTCGTTCAACATGTGCCCAGTAAAGGCTTCTGAATGAGCCCTTGTAGATTCGAACCTTACCACATAGTGATGTGGCATCTGGTATGGATGTAATATGTGTTGTGTTTATGGCAATACCATTTAGTGTTCAGGCCCCCAGAAAACAAAAATGAAAAATGAGGTCTTTCCCCCCCCAGAACCAGAATAGCCCAATCATATATATATGCTTAATAACTAACGCACAGCCTTGCAAAGCGGCATTGGTTCTTGGGGGGAAAGGGTTCATATTTGGAAATTTCAGGTACCCATTGAAGCCTGTATTATAATTTACATAAAACCGTCTTTTAGGGAAGTTATGTAAAGTGGGATCTTTTTGAAAAACTGGCAAAAGTTAAACTTTGGACATGTCCCTTTAAAATGCGGAATGTTTCAAGTTCATCTGCTTTCATGAAAAACTACAGAGGGCGGCCTCCATTCTTATCCGGCGATGTTCCGTCTGTAAGGTCTAAACATGCATACACAGTTATAAGTGCACCGAAATGGGGGAATGTTATGGTTTTTGAAGATTTTCTTTCGAATTGTCAAATTTATCAATTTTGGCCCATTGTTTAAGAATTGTTTCCTTTCAAACATGTGTATTTAATAAAATTATGTCAGGATCACGTTTCCTCTTCATTAACAAAAGTAAGTATGAACCATTATATACAGAGATGCGAAAAAACCGCACAATATTATGCTATTTGTTCAATTTACCAATACACATTTATTCGATGCATGAATCTGCAGTTTGTATTTACTTATAGACCCTAGTTGAATATAATGTGCTATTTGCATAAAACATAAAATGGTAAGATCATCTGGTCATATTTAGTTATGAGCGGATTCAGTGTTTTTCCCCTACACATTTCTCTTTGAAGGTCAAATCAGTCAGCTTTATCGCTGCGTATGTACCAGCATGATGAGGCATGACCACTTTCTGCATTGAACTCCGCTCAGAAGTAGTACATAAGTCTTTTATTTGGAATTTCGTTGATATCGAAATCTAATCACGTCCTTAAGCTCTCTTAAGTATTTTTTTTTCTTAGATACTTTGTTTGAACGTTTTTGTAGTGATGTAGATTTGGTCCAAATCGCGAGCTCTTTAATGTAAATACTACAAAATGATACCTATGTGAAGACCATTCAACACGGGACAAGCTTACCGGATGAATTTGACCATAGAATGTCACTCCCGTGGTGAAGTAATCATAGTCGCGGCAGGTAATCATAGGCCGGCTCCATAGACACAACGGAATAAAACGTGAAACTAATGTTCGTGAAGAGTCAACTGATCAAATCGATTGCCATATTGTTCACCATTGTTCCCGGGCTGACTGTGAGCCCGGAGGATATATCTCCTGCCCACACCGGTTCTAATGTAGCGCTAAGTTTGAACATGAAGAAGTTTTTGGTTCTACTAGCGTGCCCGGGAGTGTGCCAAATAAACGTTAACATATCCCTTTAATTCACTAACCGGCTACCCCGAACATTGCATATACATAATGCCTTATATTCTTAATAGATAAATCTTTTATTTTAAAATAACACAGGCCTAGACCGATCGCCGGCAATTATTGCTTCTATGAACATCATAGTTATCATTTTATGTTTATGATATGGAGTGTTACGAGGATGATGTTTGTTGTGATTCTGTCATTTTTAATAAAAGATATCGCATCGTCAGCATCACCGTCAATTTCCACATACCAATATTCCCATATTAATCACTTTTCAATCTATTGTTTCCATGGTAACATTGCAGATCAATAAGGGGCGTCATAGATTTGAGAATCCTCATTACTATTGGTTTCGAGAAAATTAAATCAACAGAGTACCAATGCGGAACTATATACTCCTTGGCACAAAAATTCGCCTTCCTTTGTAGGCTAGGTAAAGAATGTTGTTTCAATTGTGATAATTGGTATATCTCTTTGTCTTTATATAAAAAAAAAATAAGTATTCACAAACAATACACCCGTCATCCTGTAATTCCTTGGTCGATGCCAAACACAGAAGTGGGTTCTGGTAGTTTTTCATTTCATTCATAAATCATTATGGGGGGGGGATTCTCCAGATAATTGACCGGCCTGTCCATCCATTAAGTCACGAAAATAGGAAGGAATAGCACATGTTCGCATATTGTCATAATCGTTTAAGAACTGATAAAAAATGTGAAAGACACAAAGTTTACCGAAGGCATAGAAAATCTGCACTCAGAGATGACCGTTACCTTGGTTCTCTTGTCCATGCCAACAAGAAAGTTTAAACAGGCTTGTATAAATGCTATAACATCCATTGCCATTCCATTTATGGATACAGAAAAAATAATGGGGCAGTGCATATTGTCAACAAAATAGAAGACCAAATGAACGTTCTTTACATAATGTGTCCAACAATCAAAACAAACAAAAATACGGAAATTACAATTCGTATTCCTAACTTCTTGGCTTCTTTGAATGCTTTTGTATTTTATTTTTTTACGTGAGTTCAGACGTGTACAAATAATTAGAGGTATATTTTAACTCTTCACAAAATGTGCTATTATTGCTTTAAAAGAAACATGCTCTTTCCTTCTTCTCTTCCTTGGAAACACCATACAAATATACAAGCGTACATTCATGTATCAACTTACAAATCATGTCTGGCATTAAAATGCAGCCAAATTGGGCAAATCTGATTTCCTCCATGTCGCCTATTTTCAAGATGCTTTGTTGCAGGGTTGAGCGCTATCAACATTTTTTTTAGGTGTGAAGTCTGAAAATCAATTGCTACGATTGTACTAAGGTAAAATTGCTACACAACCTTGACAACGACTTTGTTTGACGTTTGAACTTATTGGACGAGACATTTTTTATGCAGATGAGATTATCATAATTATGTATCTTTGTATTTCAACAGCATTCACCGAAGGACCTAGAACCGAACATCTTGCCATAGAAGGGACTATTCCAATATTCTACAAAGGTATGTTTCAAGAAAAAACTGTACTCTCGATCATTATACCAAGATCAGTGATATACCCGAAAGAGTTAAAATATTCGAAATTTGCCGGAGTAGCTTATTAAAAGTGAAGGATAAGTTTGTAGAATGCTCATAAGAAATTGCTTCTAACTCAAAGGCTGACTCAGAGATTTTTGAAATATAATTTGTTTGTGTAGAAATTAAAAATAGTCATCTAGAACTAAAGATAGTCATCTAAAATGCTTAATTCCAAAGTTAGAGATGAATCGGAGTTTCCGTTTTCATGCCGTAAACATTTGTGCACAGTATAACAGTGCCATAGGATACCGTGTATAACAAAAATTCCGGATCCGGAATTTTATAACAAAGCTGTGATTTTCTATAAGAAGGACTTCGATTTGAGCTTAGTTATTTCACACAGTGATTAGTATATGGATAAGCATTATGTACATGCAAAAAACACGATTTGTTTGAAAAATGAGTGCGCCCTCATCGGGAAAAGGAAGAAAACAGCAAAATCTGAATCTCCATTCAATTACGTAGTAAGTGTCCGTACGGAGAATTCTTCATTTCATACTTTTAAAAATTAGATGTAAACTCTAATGTAGATATTTTGAAAATACACCTTTGTTGCACAAAAAGTACGACACTTTTATCATTTTTGGCGCCTCGTTGGGCGGCAAGTAAAAGTGCGCTACATTCGGTACGCAGCAAAGAAGAGCTAAGAAGGAACCCAGACGTAAAGATAAAGTTATAAAATGCCCTTTCTCACGTTACCGCTCCATCCAATATTGTATACTACAGGTGGCAATTACAACATCCCTATATCAGTATGGATCAGGAATAACTACCCCGCAAGCCCACCACATTGTTTTGTTATTCCCACGCAAGGAATGATGGTCAAAGCATCAAAATTCGTCGATCCAAGTGGTAAAGTCTATTTGCCATATTTGCACGAATGGAACCACGTAAGTATATATGATTATAAAACTTGCTATATGTTAATTTATTTGTATTATGAATACCAATGTTCTGGGTAAAGCTCCGGCAAAATATATATGAAAATGACCGATTGACAGCGACTTAACCAGACGTTTACGTTTGGTGGGGTACGATGGGGGAACATTCAAATGAAGGCGAGGGACTTAAGATTTTTTCATCTTTTCTTTATTTTCGTCATCTTAAATGGGGACATCAGCATCAACAAAATCCCTCTTCCATTGCTGGTTAAACCACCGACGGATGATGAAGGAAGGCGAGTATGTAGAGATGGGAAAATTTACATTGTCTCAAAGATGGATTGGTTTGAAATTTACACACTCACGTAGTTGTTAAAATGCACATTTGTCAAAGGTCCAAAAACCTTTTCCCTCACCAGGAAAGTCCGTGTAAAAAATCCTTCCTGTTAATCCTGATTATAATAATAATAATAAACAAGCATTTATATGGCGCTCTACAAAGAACACAGTGCCTTACAGAACAATGAACAAATTAAGACAGGGATAAAGCAACTTTAGCTCCTCTACAAATTAAATCCAGAATTGAGTACCTAGAATAAATCCAGCAAGTAGCCCCACTTAGATTTTGAACCAGGGACCATTGGGTCCAAAGGCAAGCTCTCTAACCACTAGACCACGCCACTCACTTAAAGGTTATAAAGGTCAAAATTCACACGTTAAGATACCATTAGTGTTTACCTATGAAGTAATAATTTTGAAAAAAAAATATTCTGATTGGGTTATCCAGAAATCACTACACTTCAATGTCTATCATCTGTCCTATGTGTTTCAACAAGAAATTTATTGTAACGTAAAAGCTCGTAAACATTTTTCGTTACAGCCATCATCAGACTTATCTGGACTTATCCAAGTCATGTGTATGGTGTTTGAGAGAAGAAAACTGTCACGGTATATTCTACCTATGAATCCAGCCCCAGTAGGAAACCTGCTGCAGCACAAATAGGTAATCTCAACGTATTTCGTGTCAAAGACTCTGTATATGGTAGCAATTACGAATGTTGCGGTACTTCCATGGAAAGATACACAGGTACGATTTACATATTTGGACACTTAAAGGTGCAACGAGAGATTTCACATAACAGGTGCCTAAAATGTGAAAATTCTGATTTTTGCACTAATTTTAAGCATTTTCTATCAATATGTCCCCATGTGAAAGGATTAAAAGCTGAGAAATATTTCTTTTGGCACACAATTGCGAAATGTCTAATTTAGGCTCATAAGGAGCAAATACTAAATTCAGCCTATGGTTTATATTCAAATTAAGCAAATGAAAATCGCCTGGGTTTCACTTTCAATGCATTTTAGTAGCCCAAAGACAAGGTATTGGGGTCTTTATCTATATGAAATCATTACATATGACACAATATATGGCTGCCCCAAAATCTCTCGTTGTACTTTAAACAAATTGCAACGTCAGCGCTAGAAGAAGAAGAAGCAAATCAATAGTGCATCTCTTCAACTAGAAGAACTGGGAATAGTGTAATTCTAAGCAAATCTGCCCATTCAATATATTGTGTTCTTTCGTCTACAGATCAACTGCAGACATATGGGGAATGATTCACAATATTAAACCTACAGATTGAGGTTAATCAACATGATCTCTACAAGGGCGCATCGGGCCTCGCGAGTAAATCAGGAGGCCAGGTCACTTAACTGAGGAGCGGTCCCAAGAATAAGACTTGGAGATGGTATGTTCTGAATGCAATTGGTTTTGAAGTCATTAGTCCAGGAACTTTAGGTCTATGTAGCCAGAAGGTGGAAATAAATAAGTAGTAGCTGATTTTTCAGAATAGTTTCCTAATGTTGTGAGGAACAATATATCAAAATTCCCCAGAGTCCCCCTTGTGCTAGTTGAGGAATAAGGTGGTAAAGTTTATACAGGGCTAAAAGAATTAAAATGATTCAATTGAGCTAAATTATGGACTATTGTCTTATTTTAATCACACTGAATAAGAAATTGTATAGTTTGTCTAACTTTTGAAATTTAGTTTTAGGCATACAGCCCAAAAAATTTTTTGTTTTCAAGGTATCATGGGGTAAAAGGTTCAAAACCGTAACCATTTATGAAAAAACTAATCCTAATTACTCGTACATGTTGTACGGTATGCTATTAGGTGTTGAGCACATGTGTATGGATCATATCACCACCGAATGTAGAACTCAAAGGTGGTGCTTTTTCAGTCAAAAAGGGCCAATATTGACCCAAAGGGAATAAAAATTTAAATATATTCATGAGGTTAATTTACATTTAATCGATCTTCACACTTTGGGTCAAAATTTACTCCAAAACGGCAAAGTTAACCTTGTGCACTCCAAGTTGGAAAATAATTAACATTCTTTTTTTGGAATTTCATGACCAAATGTTTTCAAAGTGGCCGCATTTACATCAAACAAAGTAGTGATTTAGACTCTTTGGTTGTCTCAAGCTATTACAATTCCTCAATCAAACAGGTTATGGTAAACACAAACTATATAAAAATAGAACACAGAAAACATTTATGTAAACACAAACAGGTAAACATAGAACTCCATAATAAGTAAAATTGTTACCTAGATTAAGTAAATTTTATCTAAATTAACTAAAATTATGTACAATTTTACATATTATTATGGAGTTCTATTTTTACCATAGTTTGCGTATTGTCTGTCTCTTTGTATACCACTAGTCGGGAATTTTAATGTTTGAACCCAAAATATTGTCAGACAAAAGGTTTTATAACTGCTTTTTGTAGTATTTGATATCTGATTGGTCCGTGCTGATTCCGTTACAACATTTTGCTGAAATGAGTAAGAACTTACCTAGACATTTCATACTTGACCATTATTCAAATAGACATATTCCTTACCACACATCTCGGGAGATACACAGGAGTATAATTATTATCGAATATGTTTGACTTTCATGCTACCTAGATATTCTACCTTGTCTGGCATTTTCCAGACATATAAAATGATTCTGCACCTGTTTTTCTTTTATACAGGGACATTGGTAAAGAAGATCAAAGAAGAAAATGAAAGGCTGAAAGATAGTCAACTATGTAAGATATGTATGGACTGTGAGATGGAGGTGCTCTTTATGCCTTGTAACCATTTTGCTACGTGTGAAGAATGCGCCAAAATTATGGACAAGTGTCCCATTTGTCGTGTAGACATACAGAATACCATTCGAGTGTACAAATCGTGACGTGTGCCAATGAAGACTTTTCATGTCAGAGGACCCTGACAGAATTTATAGAGTACACAGCAAGTTTTTAAAATGGTCGGGAACAATATTAAATCACTAATGTCGCGCACTGTTCAATCAAAAAAGGTAATAATTACTCTGCTTTCTTATTGGTTGAGTGGGTGTGATTGTCGGATTCGCATGCCCAAACAAAACTTCCGCCAAAACTATGCTCAACAGTCAGGTATAAATAGCAGCCTCTTCCTGCTGTGACCAAATGCAGCGATATGACGTTGGGCACCTCATGAATTGGTTAATTTACTCTGACCATGCTCACCACCAAGGACCATTTTAGTACAAGTTCTTAGCATGTGATCATTCGTTTGGCCAGTTCTCGGTGCAGTATGTCTGAACTGTTCTCTATAAACAAAGATGTGCGTAATGTGTTTGTATTTATGATGTTGAGAAAACGTAATGACGCATCGCACATCGATAATGTTCACATTCACACTGTATCTGTTAAAGTACTAGCAACATGTTGAATCCTAAATACCAAGCCGTAGGATAGATCTTCAGGGAAGTTATTTTTACGGGCCCTGCATTTTTACTTTTTTAACGTGTAACAAGTAAATCAAATGCAATGCAGTGGTTAATGAAATAATGTTCAATTGTCTGGTTTTGATATTGGTAATTTAATGGTGGTTAATAATTAATGTCACAATGGCCTACCTGCGAATAATCATCTCATCGCTGCTAACTAGACATTCCAGGAATATCTGAATTAGTTCCATCGAGACGGCAGGTGTCCTATAATCTCATACTTTAATATATTACTAAAGTAGAAAGTTATTACGTTTTACTCACATGCCTGATGATGTCCTGGTTACAAAATCGAAATGTTTGCACAAATTAAGCCACTTGCATATAGTCAGCACGTTTATTGGCTACATCAAAAATGACACTGACTTATAATAAAAAATATGTAATGAACTTGTTGCTTAGAGGGTTACCATGGTTATTGGCTGCTTTGTAAATTGAGGATATCTGAAGAAGCAGTCTACATCAAAAGTTGTAAGACGCGATGTAGGTATAATTGGTGCTTCAAGCTTTGACAATACACGAGAATTTCACACAGACTCAACCGTTTTCAGCATGTCTGCTCTGCCAGTATGGTGTAACCACTACCATCCCCATTAACTGCCATCCCCGTAGTGTTTCCATGTTGAAATTTGTGGCACCTAATCATGTTTGTACACGTTGCATTTTGAAGCAACACTGTTAATGTGTCTCAGGTTTGATTTGTTGTTACTGCTAAGAAAAGAGAGGAATTATAACTATAGGTATATGCAGCATTTGTTCAATAAGCTTCGACAACAATGAGGAAGTATAGACCTCCTAAATCTGCTCTCATAAAAACAAAAACAAAACAAACACAGACGGTAGAAACCGCGCACACCTAGCCAACTACCATGATTAACCAAAATTTGCAAATCATGTTAAAATTGAGTAACCAGCAGTGTTAAAAAAATTTAGAAGCACTAACAATGGTAATATTCGCGCAATGTTTTTTCTGAGATTTCGGCGTTTTTGGTTCCATTTAAGATTTTATAGTACGGGGAACCTGATGAACACGAACGGTGGCGCAGGATAAGGTAAAGAAGCTGGGCACATCAAATTGACATAATTTGTAGATATTCAAACTGCTGTAATACATTTTGCAAACTGCCTGAGTTGTGACTTGTTGTTCATGTGAAGGCTGGTTTTATTTCTTACTCATAACAACCAACTTGCCGTTAAAATAGTCGTAACAAAACATTGACGAAAATTTTCAATAATGTACTTGTCTTAATCGTGGTTTTTTTGGAGAGCGCCGTTAGCCATAACATTTACAAGTAAAAATCATCATTCATCATAGTCACAGTCAATTGTTAACGAACTTATGTTATAAAACATATTTAGACACAATAACACGCACATCTACCTTTTCTAATATTTAAAAACAATTCTAGAGAAGAGTTTTGTAAGAATTTCTAGCAAAATTGGAAAACTATTTCAAGTGTTTTTTTTTTCAGAACAATGACATCACAGCTAATCCACCTTCCTACTATTCACGTTTTTGTCCATTTTCTTTCCTTGATCTAATTGGATATTCGGTATATAATAGAAAGTAACGTGTCTAGCCATTTGCGTGGAAGGTGCATCTAAGAAGGTGATAAGCTTTGTGCCCACAAGACTGAAGTAAATTTTTCCTGGTTTTGCATAGAATGATTGTTTTGTTAAAAACAAAAAAATCCATATTTCATAATTGTTTTTAAATTTAGAAAAGGACGGGGTGTAATGTGTATTTAAAAGGCATTTGCGTCCCCGATTGCCTCAAAAATGAGATTTTGATATGGATTGCATCGATGGCCTTAAGTATTAATAGTTACGTGTACCTAATCGTGCTGGAGGTTAGATCTATATCGAAATCAATTTGGGACAGAAATTACAAGCATTTGCCTAAAGCACACCCATTTCTTCATCAGATTCAGATGGGTTCAGATGCCCTCTAGCGTACCCGAATATGATCAGACAGTGCCGACGCAAGATGGGCCCCAGTCAGACGCATTACCACAATTACCCCCTCCAAAAATGTAAAAATGAAAAGCAGAAAAAATCCGTGGCCTCCACTGTGATCAGATGATTTTGTTCCAGACCCAAAGAATGTCTGGGCCCAGCAGCTTACATTTGAGAAAAAACAAAGTTTTAATGTTGCGAAGTTTGTAAAACTTTCCGTAAATTCCTGCCCTCCAGCTGGGCATGGTCGCAAATTGAATATTCAAGTGTAATTTCACTACATTTACACAACAGAAAGTGGCTATACTGTTTCTCGACCTTCCTTTCAGAATAGATGATAAATAAAGCTGTTACTATAGCCGAAATCAAGCCGAACACGTCGACATTTCACTGATAATGACCATTAATAAAATCGTCGAAGCGAAGATCAAGCACATTACGACGCACGATCAATCCATATTTTACACTGACCTATATTTACACATAAAAATTTATATTTAATAAGGATTTTATTTTATTACTTTTATTTTCTAAAATATTGCAATTTTGTAATGCAAAAATGTTTCAGTAAAATAATTGTAACAACCATGTTTAAACAAAGTTAACTGAATTGGAATCAAAATTGGAACAAAAAATATTCTCACGAATTTTCAATATGTATAGGAAATGAACAGATAAATGGGACGACAAAAGTAGACAACTAAGGTGTTACCGTAAAATGCATTTTGTGGTAACGTGTTTATTTCAAACAATTTCGTGTGACATTGTTTCAATGATTGTCTCCGATTCGGTTAAACTTGAATAAGTGAGATGCTGTTAAAGTGTACATTGACGTAAGAAATACATCGCCATAATTATGCTGTTCAGATTG
This sequence comes from Ophioderma brevispina, assembly GCA_023653785.1. Classification (NCBI taxonomy): domain Eukaryota; kingdom Metazoa; phylum Echinodermata; class Ophiuroidea; order Amphilepidida; family Ophiodermatidae; genus Ophioderma; species Ophioderma brevispina. The sequence continues at coordinate 113,461 of JAMKCH010029384.1, forward strand.
TTGATGTTACTAATTTATCATGGTAAGACCAGGATATTGTTATTGATATCATAATTAGAAATGCAAATTGTTTGAAACACTCTTCTAAAGGGGACCAAACAACGCAACTCTTGCACATTTTGCAGCAGCCGGCGGAACGTAACATAATTATACAAGCTTCCACAATACACTCAAAAAGTTTAACTTTAATTTTCCGTTAATAATCCCGTTAATATTTCTGAAAAAAAAATACATAACGGAATGTCCAGAAACTTGTTTAGGGTTGTAAAGCAATTTTAGTAATTTTAAGGATGTTCAGGGGTGTAGGTTTAAGGTACTTTTAAAGTGTAAAGATTCCTTATTAATATAATTTGAACCATAAGTTCCTTCTTAAAGAAGCAAGGACGGACAAAAGTGGGTTTTTCAAAGAGCCTAAAAATTCTTCTGATTCGAATTGGGTATGAAATTATACTAGGCCCCCCCGTTCAAGACCGTGTGATTTGGTATACATAATCATACGTTCTAAGTTGAATTTGTGAGTGTATTTTTCACAATTTATTCATTTCAGAATCTTCATTTAAATCTCATAGTCCAACAGTATTTGTAAGCATTTTGTAATCGATCCCAAAACAGGAAAGAAACGGATGCATATAAGTGGTTGTGTTTGACGAACGTGCACAATCTGTGTTGGAGATATTTATGTTGAAAACAAAATATAATTGGTTTTGCAATTATCAGTGCCTAACTAGATTGCCTCAGATTTTCATTTAATACAAAACATGCCATTTTTAATATTTAACAGTAACTGTATAAAACGTATCCGCAAACCATTATCATTATTCAATTAGTCAAGCGTTATCCGTTTATGGTCACAGTAATTGTAGTAAGTCTAATTGGCGAAAGTAATTATTTTCAATGATCGGGGAATTTGAAGGGGGGTGGTGGGTGTCATAATAGATATGTGTTCATCAAGGATTGTAAAAAATGTTGAATTACTTGGGCAGCATTTATTATTAAATGAAACACATTATTTACATATTGAAAGTATAGGAGGGTTAATTGCTTTTAGTAACACTAAAACAAGCAGTAACATTAAACTAGTGTTAATAATCATGAACACTTTTAACATGTTGATGTTGGATATGGTGGGTTGGGTTTGAGGGCAGGACTTCATGGTCATAATTACATGTTTTTGAGAATCCTCCTTTACATTTTGAAAGCTTATAACTTGGGTTATATTTGGTTAATAAATAACTATCAGCTCTAATGTACAACGCTGTATGATGGTACCTGATGTGTGAAGTCGCATGTACTCAAACCAAATCTATCGGAATCTTTTATGTTCATCCTGGGATAAATCATTATACTTTACCTCTAAAGCTTGAAATTGCAATTATTAAAGAATTGCTCATTGTTTTTACAGTGGGAGAACACAACACTCGAACCACTAAAATAGCTCATTCTATCATGTATAGCATTTTGTATGTTGTATAGTTTTGTTAATATTTCCATTTTGTTGCCTAGGTGAGAGTTTAATTCCCCTGTAGGTATATGTAACAAGCAATGCATTGTACAGAGCACGCTTATTTGTCAACATAACGAAAAAGCCATGATGTTCATTTTTAAAACACCTGTTGTTGAAAATAGTTTTGGTCACAGCTTCCATGCATTGTCATTTCATTCAAGCTGGGATAATGGAGATTGTCCATTAGTTAGGCGGACTCCTAAGTTGTAGACCCCGTATACGGGTAAGAACTGCAGTGTCATCGCTGGGACTAAAGGTTGCCGAATTCGTGAACCTGTAATCTACTATGGTTTTTCAAACTAGTCCTACCCAATTGATGATAAGAAACCTCCAAAAGTTGCGGATTTATTTCTCCGGTGCAAGTTAAGTCGAGGAAGAAAGTTGAGGAATTAAATTCGGTTTTCCTGAACAAAATGTTCGTCGTCTTCTTGTAAATTCTGGCCGAGGCACACCTTGAACGGTTGTTGTATTTGTGTGCTTCTTATCAAGATATAGGTAGCTTCATATTCCCTAGAGAGGTAGTTAGGCCTAGTTTCCTAGCTGGATATAAACAATCTCGACGCAAGGTCGCCATTAAAATATTCCTGTGTGGAAAACAATTTTGGTATCCGGTTTGTTGTGTTATGTTGTAGCATGTGTTCGCAGTTATCTGGGTGATCGCGGAGCGAATGCCGCATAAAATGCTTATTAAGGGGGCAGTGTCAACCTTGAGCTTCGAGTATCTATTTTGGTTGTAACTTCGCAAAGATTTGATTTTTATGTCTATAAAAGTATACATTTCTAGAAAGAAAATTGGACGATTGAACCCTATGATGGCATCAGATTATTGTAAAACGTTCCGTTGATTTTGAGAAAAATACTAAAAACAATTGATTTTGCCCCAAAATTTTCAGACAGCATAACAAAAACAATTTGAATTCTCATGATTCTTCTGTATTTTTTAGAAACAAGACAATTTGTCTGGGGACGGCGCGTTTTTCATTTTTGAAACAAAATGAGCTCACTTTTCGAAATATAAGGAAAGAAAAAATGTCAAAAGTGTTGATTTTTACCTTTCTTTTCCAAAATTTGAGCATATTCTTGGAGAATATCTTAGTTAGAAATCGAAAAAGAAAAATTTAGAAAACCGTCCCTAGAGAAGACCGATGCTATCGTAGCGAAAGTTAACCTACCTGTTAACTTCGGTACTTTTGGAGTTTATTCTTGTCGAAAATATTACCCAAATTTTGCAAAAAATTGAAAATTGAAAAAAAATTTTTCGTTTTTTTTGTTTAGTCATAAAAAAAAGTGACTTTTCCGCCCATTTCCAGCGTTGTGTCTCTCAAAAAATTTATCTTTGACTTCAAAATTGAGTATGTTGTGCAAGTGAGTGTGAAAAATACATATTTATGCACTATTGAATCAAGCATATTTCTCTCTAAACCCAAAATTCAGAAGAAATTGAAATTGCACGTTCTGTCTAAATTAGCGCTTTGTTTACATTTTAAATATTATTTTTCGTTTTCCAAGATGCGTTCGCGCAAACGTACATTAAAACACGAGCACGCTTCATTACGCCAGTAAAAATTCACCGCGCGACGCGAGGCGGCGCCTTGCGCCTGACAGCGTGTAAGGTGCTTAAATTCCGCCGTTAAGACCATTGTGGTTTTTTGTGACTTTGGGAATGGTCAAATACTGCTTTAAATCGGTAAAAAAATCACAACTCAGGATTTGTCTGCATTGGATAACCTTTGTTTGGTAACGATAGAACACAGTTTTGATGTTTAAATGGTGCAAATACGAAATTCGAGTAAAACAAAAGCACTAGGGTTAACCCTACCCTTAAATCCAAATGTAACACTCGCGAAATTGCTTACTAATTCTTCTCTTGTCACTGAAAGTTCTGTTGATCAACAAAACTGGTTTTCATATAGGTAACAAATTTCTTCATAATCCGAAGTTCCATTCTACGCTTCGTCTGTTGCAGATGAGGTCCTTGCAAACAATAGTTCCACTTTTCATGCTGGAAATTGAAACAATCCGCCAAACTTTTGTCAATTCTCCCATCCCAGTGATGATTCTGAAATTGAACCATTTTCTCAAACATGAGCCAACTCCTCATTCCAACCTGCCAAGAACTGAAGCTTAAGGTCAGTGTGAACCTTGAGTTCCGGTATCTATTTTGGTTTGTAATTTGCCAATATTTGATTATTGTATGTAAAGTATACATTTCATAAATAAAATTGGACGACGAACCCGATGATTGCATCAGATTCTAAAACTTTCCCGTATTATTGAGATTGAGAAAAATACTAAAAACACAAACGATTTGCCCAAAATTTCAGACGGCATAACAAAACAACTTTGAATTTTCATGATTTCTTATGTTATTTTTTAAAACAGACAAATTTGTCTAGGGACGTTTTTTTTCATTTTTTTAAAATAGATCTTACTTTTAGAAATATTAAGGACACATGTCAAAAAATTGTGATTTTTACTTTTCTTTCAAATTTGAGTATAGAGTTTGATATCTTAGTTTAGAAATCGAAAAAATTAAAAATTGAGAAACCGGTCCCTAGAGAAGACCGATTGCTATCGTAGGAAAGTTACACCTTACCTTTTACTGTTTACTTCGGTATTTTGGAGTTATCTTGTTGAAACTTTTGGGCCAAATTTTGCGAATTGAACATTGAGAAAATACGTGTTTTAGTAAAAAAGTACTTGTCACGCCATTGCAAGCTGTTCTCTTTCTTGCTCTCTAATAACTTTATCTTTGAACTTCAAAATGAGTATGATGTTGTGCAAGTTGATGAAAATACATCTTAGGCACTATTGCATCAACATATTTTGGTCTCTACTTCCATAAATTAGAGAGAATTGAAATTTTTATTTGGTCGAAATTACGCTTTGTTTGACATTTTCAATATTATTTTTGCGTTTGTTGCCACGATGCTTTCGGCGCAAAAGTACATTAAACACCGCACGCTTCATTACGAGCAAAAATTCACCGCGCGACGCGAATTGTGCGCCTTGCGCTGACGGCGTGAAATGTGCTTAAATTCCCGCGTTTAGGCCAAGCGGTTTTTGTGACTTTAAATGGTAAATAGCTTGTTTTTAAAATCGGCTCAAAAATAACAGCTCAGGATTGTGTGCATTGGACAAGCAATGCCGTAGAAAAAGAAAAAAAATAAAAATGTTTTAAAATGGTGGAAAAATCAGAATTCGTGTAAAAACAAAAGCACCAGGTTGACACTACCCTTAAATCAAGAAATTCCAACCGCATTACTGAAACAGAATATGATCACATTTGCACCAAGCATCACTTCTATTGTCAACAATTTGTTGCTTCTGGATGGGTTATCCTGCCTGCCAAAAAGTGGCCTATGTCAGATCTCTTCTGAAGAAAGCAAAGCCGAACAGGCCGTAGTCAAATTTTAAGTTCATTGGAAAAACTATAGAAATCCGTTGTTTCAGTAAGGATCTCTCAACACATCAAGGCGTTTAATATCAGATCCAATTTGCAGATAAAGAATACGCAGGGCACGGAAACAGCACTTAGCGTGTAAATAATAACATCTTGACAACAATGATAGAGGTCAAATTGCTGTTCTTGATGTGAGTGCATTTGACGCGTCGAAATTATTCTTTTTTCTCGCTTTCAGCATTATATTGATATAAATGAGTCCAACCCCTAGAAGTACTTCTCTAGGAGTTTAAGAGAGTCACCTTATGGAAAGAAAGACTTGCTGTGAACCATTGGTATTGAACCCGGTGAGCATCTTTAACCTGGAACTGACTCCTCATGGCTGAATGGTGATGTTTCAACAGATTGAGAGCGCAATCGGTCGATCTAGGTTTCCCTGCAAAAATGGGGCTACCTGGTATCAGATCAAACATTACTACTTGTGGTTGTGGAACAGCACCGCAGTCAATGGCAATCTCTTTGTCTGCCCACTGTGGATTTTGGAGATTTTGGCCCGAAATCATGCTCCAGGAGCATATATTTTAAAACTCGTCTCATAGGGGCGCTATTCATTATTCTGTGTGCGCTTTATTCCGTTAATGTTTATATTGAAGTATTACAAAAGAACGATTCCTGCCGGCTCGGATGGCGTGGCGTGTTCCTGTGGGCGCTCGTCTTATTATCTTAAAGGTCTGGGTTCGAATCCCACTCAGGAAACAAATTTAGGTGTGTAGATTTTATGTTGTATTTTAGAGTTGGAGATTGGAATCATAAAAACATCAGAGTTGTGGATTGAAGTAGAAAAATATTGAATAGCTGCCTTATGAGATAATAAGAATGGTAATGGTCCTGGAGCATGATTTCGGGCCACAATCTCGACGTGCCCATGTTGGAGTAACCATGACAGACAAGCCTTGCCTGAATTCAAGACCAGACGTTGTACTCGTCTTGTACTTAACAGATAGTTGTCCCGAAAATACAAACACATTATTTGTATAAAAATGAAAATCGTCTGTTAAAAGTTTTCAAGCGGTTTCCCGTAAATGCCATTAACACTTAAGTGCCCAAGGGGGGGGGGGGGTTCCTAGTACCCAACCTTTGATTTTTTGCGATTTCGCGGTTACGCAATCCAAATTTTTCAAGGAGTTGTTTTGCTAATGTCTGATTTATGAATACGCTTTTCCTGATACTAAAAAAATTTAAATCCGTCCACGGCTTCATTAGATAATTAGGTGCGGTCCATAGGAACCCCCCCTTGGGCCTACCGGAAGTGAAAAAATTCAAGATATTTTACTAATTAAAAAATTAAAGTAATTAAATCTTGCGGATTTATTTGTTAGAATATACCTTAGGAGGCATTAATTAATAATTAATAATAATTAAATCAAATGACCTGTTTATCATTGTGATAGCATCAATTTTAATTTTATGACTGTGCTCTTAACTGTATAAGTCAATGGGAAAATCAAGGTGATTTTGTAATTTTGAGAAAAATAAAAGATGGTATAAATTTGGCTATATTTTGCAAGATTATTTTAATGGTTAGTCTAGAGTAGATTATAATGAATTATTTTGGTTCAAACCTTACATTGGAGTTGCTGAGGAGGAAATGGGCGAACCACTCTCTTTCGGAGAGTGACAATTTCAATGGCCATAGGTCATACTTTGTTTACGTCAAAGTTTCAGATTCATTTGATTGTGGTATGTGGTTAGTACGTGACCCCCATTTTACTTGTGTTGTGTCATGATCAAACTCACATGGGAAAGTGGTTATCTAGGTTGGGTCCTGATAGGAACCCCCCCCCCCCTTGGGCACTAAAGGAAGTTTTTGTTTAGCTTGGGCACTTAAGTGTTAACACCTATGGCCATTTTATGGGTATATAATGTCCTGAAGCACTATTTGTAAACAGGTATACTAAAATTTGCTTTTGGCATATATAGTATCCTTAGAGTAAAACAAAAGGGGTCAAGCATTTGTACATAACTACATTATGATTTGCAAAATTATATAGCGCATATTTGGAAACACTCTGTTTGCGACACGACATGAAGAAGAACAAACTGATGTTAATGTATGTGACTGCAACCTTATCATGTGACACTGAAAGCTTATCTCAAATACTGACCACTCATTTTGCTTTCATACCAGAAACATTGGAAAGCTCAGAAAATAATCAACCGTATGGTTACACAACAATAATTCACTGCCTTCATCACCTAAGGTTTTTCCAAAAAAAAATCACTTGCCCGCCTACACACATTCAAAACACTGCTGCAATAATTCTCACGCCCGCATAACTCAATCTAAAGGAACTTTTCATGGCTTCAATTTGCCATGCGAAAAGGGTTTATTTTGTTAATATAATTTTTGCTGTGTTTCTTCAATTGTTGGTTTTTGTTTTTATATTTTTATTATATTTTGCACGCGAGATTTTGGGTCGCCCATTATTGTGTCATATGTAGTAATTTCATATAGATAAGACCACCCCACTCGATTTCCTCTTACCTTGCCTTTGCGACTGAGTGAAACAAAGGCAATTATCATTTGCCGCTTAATTTCAATATCAAACCTGGGCTGAATTTAGTATTTGTCTCCTATATGAAATTAGAAATTTCCCAATTATTTGTACCAAGAAAATATTTTTGCGCTTAATCCTTTCACATGGGGACTTTTTGATAAAAAAGCTTACATTGGTGTCAAAAATCAGAATTTTCATATTTTTAGGACACCTTTTATATGTGAAATCTCTCGTTGCACCTTTAAAGAGACACTGGCACCTTTGAAAAACAAATAAGGACCCAAGATTTTTCAAATTAATTAATATTGTGCATGTTTTCTGCTTTTTATAACATTGGCCCTCACTGCTTGAAATGATAAGCTCAAATCAGCGCCCTTATGCGTAAACAGAACATTTATAGCAATTTATTCAGGGGACGACGAAATAGCTTAAGTGGATGTTACGTCATGAATTCAAAGGAACTTTTTTTTGCCGTACATTCTTAATTAGGTTCCAAAACATATAGAAAAGTATACATATTTTAAAGGGAAAATGACTCAAGGAATCCCAATATGATCATAAGTTTTGTTCCCCTCAAAATACGTATTTTTTGAGAAATCATAAAAAATGGTGGATTTTTCACTCATTTTGTTTGGTTCCTATAAAAATATAGAAATGTTCTAAAAAAAGTTTCTTGTTTCCGTATTTTGTATTCCAGAGTCCTATTCTAGGGGTCGGTATTTACTTGATCAATTCAGCAGCCAATGGACTGAAAGTAATAGCGAGCTTAAACCCTCAAGTGTTACAGATCTCCAGATATTGTTTTCAAAAGGATATGCCCGCAAATACAGAATTAAAAATCAATGGTTGTACTCTTAATTTGTTGACCAAGCTAAGATTCAAGGGATTTGCTTCAACATGATCTTCCTTGGGACAAAATTTCGGAATTATCACCAAAACAAACCGTAAAACTTTATATGCTTAAATGCTAAATAATTTGGTTTTTAGTAAAATGAATTGACCAGTTTATAGGGTAGCATTCGCCCTCTTTAGAATACTCTGACGTGGTTTGGACTCCTTCCCTCCAATAACATGAGAAGTCTGAGCAATTGCCGAAACGTGCATGCAGAATTAATCACTGGGTCTAAGTTTTCGAATTACAACAAAGCTCTCGGTGATTGTGAGCTTGAGACTCTGGTTCCTAGGAGGGAATAACCATTGCATTCAGTTTTTGCCAAAAGGATTGGCTAATAACAGAAAGGAGGAAGGACAAAATATCTTCTCCCCCTACTAGACTATAGCGTCATTCTCGCAATCTCCGCAATGCCCAAAACATCTCCCAGCTTCGGTTTAGACCAGCCGGTTTCACAACAGCCATCCCTCCCTTATTTCATCAGATTTGTTTTTGTTTTCATTCATACTCTAATTTCGGTTTGCATGTAACCCCTCTCATGTGGTATCTTTTGTGTACAGATATTTAAAATATTTATCGATTTGGAATTTAGCAGTGCAATGATATGAAAATAGCCTATTTTATTATATTATTTTTTTTTTTGGGGGGGGGGTGAATTGTGAATTATGAATTAATGTATTTTGTGTGTGTTAGGTGAGAATGCCTTTGTGTGTGTGTTTGTATCTTATGTTTTTATGTGTGTGTGTGGGAGTGGTGTATGGGTGTGTGTGTGTAACATGAGTGAATCTGTATGTGTGTGGTGTTGTATGTTTGTGTGTAAGCGTTGTGTATAAGCACCGTGAGTGATGTTTTTGTTTTAGTAACCTATGGTGCAATTTATTGTGCTCTTTAATTATGCGTCTTAGTTTACAGATTTGCATATTTTAAATGAGTTTAAATATTCTATTTCAAGGTTTTAATTGAATAAATGCTGTAATTTGGTCTTGACCACTTCATGCTTTATAATTAAACTTACATAATATAAATTTCACTTTTTCAAATTCAAGCACTATTTTCAAATTATTTACCAAAAAAGGCCAACATTCCACGTGTTTCAATTTGGAAAAACGCAAAGATTGTTCAAAGGTTGACATAAATCAAGATTTTGACAAAAAAATTAACTAAAATACGACCCTAGATTTTGATATGCGGCTATACATGATTTCATTTTATTACCTGTTAGAATGAATTTAGAGTAATGGGAACGAAAATCACGAATTATCGTCGAAAGGAACATCGAGAAAATCGCCATTTTGTCAAATATTGTCCCGTTCCCCCCCCACTACAAATAAGCCTTATCCAAAAAACAAGCGTTCATCTTCTTATTCTTCACACTGCTTCTGCCACCAGGTCAAATTATTCATCTGGATTTCTTATGATCAAAATTCAAACAATTTGAGGCTCAAATCGTGAAATTAAAATCCAATTCTGTTGCAAAAGCAACTCACGTGGGCGACCATTTAAATAATTGCATACAAGTTACCAGGGGTGTGCGTCATCGAATCGAGATCATTGCGTTCTGATGCCGCTCATTACTTCACTTTTGCTCTTCGCGCGCCGAATAGCACAGACGCGTATTGCGTATACGCGAAATTACCCGCCCTTTTGAGATCAGCCCATGGGGATAGTTTTTGGTAAAAAATGCGTAACATAGTAAGAGTAAAATGAACAAAATAGGAGGAAAAAATAAATATTCTGTGAAAAGATATGGAAAGAAAACATGTTAATGCCATTAAACATGAAAAAAAAATAAAAACTGGCCATTGACTAAGTCCTGACTAAAGCCACTATCAGCGATTCGTGGTTTTAAGGTGGCTGTGAAGTCAGGAACTTGTGAAATGGCCAGTTTTAGTTTTTTTCTGTTTAACGCATAAAATGTTTTCTTTCCATATATTTTAACAGAAGAATCTTATAGATTATTTTTTCCTTTCATATTTGTTCATTTTACTTTTACTATGGTACGCATTTTGGACCAAGAACAATCACATGTGCTTGACTGAACTGCAAAAGGGCGGGTAATTTCGCGTATACGCAAGATCGCCTGTGCCTATTCGGCGCGCGCGATTTAATGAGCGCATCAGAAACGCTGATGCATTGATTCGATATGACGAACACCCATGGTAACTTGTATGCATTGTAAAATGTTGCCCACGTGAGTGCTTGTTGCAAACAGAATGGGATTTAATTTCACGATTTGAGCCTCATAAATTGTGAATTTTGATAAAGTATCCAGATGAAAGCACTGACTGATGGTGCAGAACAGTGTGAAGAATTTGAGATGAAACGCTTGTGGTGTGGAGTAAGGCTATAGTTTGTTAGCGAAATGGGACAATATTGAGACAAATGGCGATTTTCTCTGTGTCACTTTCCCCCGGCGTTAATTCGTGATTTTCGGTTCACAGTTACTCGAAATCCATATCAGCAACAGGTAGAAATGAAATGCATCGTATAGTAGAGCAGATCAAAATCTAGGGTCGGTATTTTTTAGTTTTTCATTTTTGTAAAAATCGTGATTTATGTCAACCTTTTGAACAATCTTGGCGTTGTTCCAAATTGATTGAAACACGCGGTTTTGGCTTTTTGGGCAAATAATTTGATAAATAGTGCAGAATTGAAAAAGGGGAAATACCGACCTAGAACTATGATCTGTAAAACAAATACGAACAAGGCAATTTTTATTAACATTTCTATATTTTTCTAGGGAACCAAAAAAAATGAGTGAAAATTCCATTTTTTATGATTTTCTCCAAAATAGTATTTTGGGGGAAAAATATTATCATATTTGGATTCCTGAGTCTTTCCTTTCAAATTGTCATTACTTTTATATATGTGGAACAAACAATAAGAAGAACGGCAAAAAACAGTTCCTTTGAATTCCTGACTTCACAGCCACCTTAAATGATATTCATGCTAATAGCACTCATTTGTTGATAAGTTACGACAAACTTAAAGTTGGCCTGCAAATTACTGTCTTAGCCTCTTATTATGCCCCTATCTGATTTGGTATGTTATTTTTTATATATCGTATTCTATCAATGCCTAGGCCTAACATTTGTGAGTAAATTGAAAAAAAAAAAATCAATTTTATGAAAAGTGCCAGTGCCACCTTAAGTCATAGTATTTGTACAATGTGGTTTTGTATTAGATTTCCTTGTGTGCCTTGATCGACCAGCCGGGGGGATATGTGCAATTTCTTTTAAATATAATTATGTTATTATTGGATATTTTTTAGTATGTTGAGGATTTTTATGGAGGATTTTGGTTATTATTTAAATTCAAAACAAAATTGAAAATGACAGTGTGCGACATTTATAATCGTGTCATTATGATGTTCTTCCGGTAAAAATTGTTAACAGAAGTGAGAAATATCCTAGCTCATAAGGCCTAAAAAATAAAGTTTGTCTCAGCTTCCCATGCGCATTGCTTTTAAAATTCGTTTAACTCATAACTCTATCGGTTGGGGATTGTTTTTTTTATGTTTTTTTTTGACTCTTAAATATTTTTTTTCGGCAATACTCGGTACTTTTCGAGGATCGAATGACAACACTTTTTGTCTGTTATATAGTCATTTATATTTCATTGATGACATTTTCGAGCAAAATGACGGGATAACACAGTAAATATGGTGGAGTAGATTGAAATTCCAGTTCAAGAAGTCCCAAACAGGTATACAAGTTTAAGTGGAACTATTGTATATTTCTAAAAATGCCACAGCGCAAGTTCATAAAAAATTTTTTTAAAAAAAAACATCACAAGGTCATACCATATTTTTTTAAAAAAGCATAGCACATGGCTTTTTAGCCAAAAGAAGCTGAGAGCAAACTATTTATTTTTGGGCCCCTTAAATACAACGCGCAAGGCACTGGTTACACATAAGTGACCAGGGGGGTCCTATAGACCCCAAAAATTTGTTCCCGCGCTGGCCGCTTTACGCGTGGGATTTTTGCGCCGAACTTTTTTGTAATTGGTCTGACTTTTAAATGCGATTCTTTTCATCCAAAAAATTTAAAATCGGCCAAGCCGTAGAGTTAATTAGTGGAGGGTCCCATGGGCCCCCATTGGGCCACTAACGGAAGTCATTGAGAATATTTTAATTATCAAGAAACAACGCTAATTTTTTTGCTGATATTGTTCACACATACATGTAAGTAAACAATATCAGTAAATTAAAAATTAATTAACCCTTTATGTGCCTAAAAACAAACGATTTCGTCGTGGAAGTTGCTAAACCTTCTGTACAAACTGTATGGGAAAATGACATGTATTTTGCAACCCCCGTTAAAAATACAAGGATCCCGAAAATGCAGGTTTTGAGTTAAATATATGTAATTTGGATCTTCTAGAATAGATTAATCCACATAAATAAGTTTTCAAAAATTTTTTAAAAATGTTGGGTTTTAAAAAACCCTTTTTGGTCCAATTTTCGCATGTTGGGTTAAAACAATGTTGTGCCCCTAATTTGCAGGCCCAAATACAAATTTCTTTTTTTATTGTGATTTGGGGTTGTCTTATGCACCTTCTTCACATTGGTATAAATTTCGTGGGGTAGCATCTTCCACCTGAGCTGACTCCTCATGGGCTGAATGGCGATGTCTCAACAGATTGAGAACCGGATCGTCGAGCGTTCTAAGGTTTCCTTGCAGAAGTGGGGCAACCTGGAACAGGCATATCAGGATCTATCAGAACGTCTGTGGTTGTGAAACAGCACAACAGCCGATCGGAACATCTCTTGGTTTTGCCCACTGTTGGAGGCAACAGTGCACGGACACTGTGTGAGGACGCTTCCGAATTCACACACATACATAGTCCCATCTCTGCTAATCATATTTGAGAACCATAGCGTTTTGGACACGATAAGAAGACGACCAGTCGACTAACGGGGCATGTCCTTCTATGCTGTTATTATCCGTTGTCCCACGATCGAGGGGCTAAGGGTGTCGTCGCGCTCAAGTATTCATAATAAATTATTAAATCCTATAACCGCTGCTCCCGCAAATAAACTAACTGGCACCTTTTTCTTGAAAAGAAAAAATTTATTTTTTTCCCCAATATCAGTGAACTCAATGGATACGCTAGAACCTTCAGCAAACCAATGGAGCAACGTATATTCAATACCTGCCCGGTAAGGGAGTCTGGGAGTGCAGGACCATTGTTATATTGTCTCGCCGTTGAAAATTCAGATTTTTACACCATCTCTGATTTGACGAAGTATTTTTAAATGACGTAAACACAAATATTTATCCTCATTCACAAATAATAAATCTTGAAGCTTCTATAGTGCGTGTTCATTTAACTTTGACCATATTTTATATTTTTCATTCATCATTTATTCGAAAAGGCAGAAATAGGGCGAACAAACATCATGACATAATTTGCTGGGCAATCTTGGACCTAACAACTCTGTGCAGAATTAAATCCTACATTATTACTTAACTTCTTTCTTACTTTATCGCGTTTTTTTCAGAGTGTTCAACGACCTATATATAATGTAAACTGTTAGTTATTGTGAAGGAGGACGGGTGTTTTGTTACCCAACCCGAATCGTGGAGGGGATAACCCCTGGCTATACCAATGACCCGCAGTGTATACCGTTAGCTCATGTTTGCTGAAGTCCTGTACAATCCCTTGGTTCCACTGATATTTGGGAAAAAGAAATTGACGTGACATTTGATTCCTTTTCATAAAATGTGCCAGTTTTTAATGGCGCGGGAAACAGACATAAATGATTTTATAATTATTATGAAATTACAATGGTTTTTTCCCCCTAGCCCCCCGTGGGACAACAGAATTTGTTATATAGATGGTTATTTGGTCTAACGCCCATAGGAAACCCACCCAAATACAAAGACATTACAGCACATCCGTGTCAAAACCACACACCATTTGGGTTGGTTGGTCATGGGTGTGGTCTTTCATACCCAATAACACCTCGTGCGTTGTTTATATATACAAAAAATCTGAAATAACCCTTACAGTGAGTTTGATTCTTCAGCGCCAACGTTTTGCAATGAGAAAATAGTTCCCTTGACACATATAAAAAATCCAGAATTGTCGTCAGATTCGCTTTTACGTGTTAACCCAATGGCGACGTCTAAAATTGGGATTTCTTGCGCCCTCGTCCCTGCCCATACTGTGGTCTTCAATGAATAATGAAGCGCCTTTCGACTACTCTATAGGCAACTTATATATTCGGTTTTTGTTATCCAGCTTTTGTTTTACCACTTCACCCGCCGTTTGCACACGCATTTCATTGCTGCATCCTCATTTAAATATTCGTAGCAATGCGCGTGTTACGGGTCTTGCTTATGTTGGTGGTAAACAAATTAGGTCCCCTATAGCAGATTTCTTCTTTCGTTCAGCCTGTATGCATGCTGATGGAATTGCTTTTAACCTGGCATTCGACCTACATTTTTTAAGCATTAGCCTTCACATGCCTAATGGAGTTTTTGAATGGTCACCATCATCTGTGTTAGGTTCATGCGTGTGATCCGTGCCCTGCTGTATAACACCTTCCGGTTTAAACAGCATTTGAACCTTTGTGTGAGGATCATCTTTCCATGCATTTGCGAGCTTGGTCTTTTATAGCACCACTTTCGTCTTTAAAAGTTCCTTTCCTTGTCGTTCATCTAAAAGAATGTGGTTGTATTCGTGGTTTCAAAGATTTCAAGATTCTGCTTTTGGATTGGAAGACTCTGAGTTTGATATCGTTGACGTTCTGACGTCAACCAGGCATCTTTATCACTTTGTGGGTATGTACTTGTTCCTTGTTTTTTACAATTTATTCCAGGTCTTTGGCAAGTGCGCCTTCTCTATTTGCAGTTTGAACCTTCAACTTCCCTCTTTGGTTCAGATTTCTTGGATTTCTTGTAAACCCTTTTTCGCTTGTATTCTTCTCAGTTTCCTTTCCTACCTTGTCTTTTATACCAGGCGCCGTTTTTTTTCCTCTTTGTGTTTCCCGCTGTCTGCCTCTACCAACTCTGGCGATTTGCTTCTTCTTCCAATACAATCTCTTCCTCAAGCTGCCTTTCGTCAACCAGTACTCGCCATTGGTCGAATGAAGAGCGGTCTTTCCGTGAATCTGCGCCTATATCGTCGGTGTCGAACGAACTCTGACCATTGTCGGGTGCAAAGTCTCTGCGATCCACATCGGGTGATGAATTCTACAGCATCCACTCTGCCGCATGCCTTGCATTTATCTGAATGGTTAATTTAAAATGACCGACAGACACTTTTTTAGAATTGTAAGTTCGTTATCCCCAGTCATTCGACTAAGTAATTTTAACATGGTAGACAAGTACAGACCTCTCAATCCCAAGTATGTGAAGGGGTTCTATAGTTTGTCTCTCTACTTTGAAGGTGACGTCACGGGACTTTATGTTGCGCAGCCTGATCGCGCGCGCTATGCGTGGAATCAGCCACATTATACGCACGCGAATAAGGCGGCACGATCGAGAAGCTAGTGGGAATGCAAAGACTCCTACTGACTCACCTTCAACTTTAGGTGAGACAAAGTATACTCGGTTTGACCTGAAGCATGAACTGACGTGACATTTATCACGTGACTGACGATACTGAAGTCATGAGTTTTCATTTGAGAGCCACCTTTAATTTACAGCTACCCTAATCAAAATCCAAAACGACCTCACTATGACCCTAGATGACCCTTGGGTTGCAATGAATTCCCCTCATCATGGCTCCCCTAATCAAGATTATTATGTTTGATTAATAACGAAGTCTGGTTTTTCAAATTAGGAGTCTTTGACATGGCCCTAAAAAAATAACATAGCTGGCCTCATAGAACGCAAATGTCTCACAATTGCTTGTCAAATTGTATCAGAGTTCTTGATACACAGATGTTATTTTCCCAGAATCCAAGAGTGCGAAAACATTTTGATTCGAAATGATTTGGCGGATTACGCCTGACTACGATACCCTACCAATTGTACTATAGAAGCAATACAGACAAAAGGGACCGGTGTAGAAGTAATTATTGTCCTGGCGTTACTCTATTCCGGGAACAATGGTGACAATAGTGCAATCCAAGTGGGTGCAACGCATTCAAAACCAGTCGTTCCGTGCTGTGCGTCTGACGATTTTGAAGTATTGCAGCCGGAATAACTTTCAGTTTGGGTGCTTAGTATATACACAATCTGTGTCAAATTCGATACAAACAATCGCCAACTATCAGTTGTTTGGATGTGTTGGTTGCTATTGGGTGGTTGTATTTTTTGTCCTCCCATGGCCACACAACGAATTAAGACACATCAGTTGTCTTGATTTAATAAACCGCCTCAATGATACATCTTTTCACCTAAGCGCAGCGCAGCGCGCATTTCATTATGAGAAAAAAGAGTATCTGAGCACAATATCCAGGTACACTATTTTATACCTGGCCACCTCTAACACATACATTAATTTGTATCACTACGATTAGTGTATATGCAACGCACCCCGCATATGTGGAAGAAGCGGATGCAGCCATTGCTTGCTATTGTTTGGGTACTCTAGGTTTTCTTTGTTGTCGGCAAAACCTGCGAGACGGTGAATTTCTCAAGATTACGTAACTTTTGCCTCTCTATCTATATAGAACCTCTTTGAGGGCAAGCGATTCAGTTGACTCTTCACGTACATTAGTTTCATCACGCTTTATTCCGGTATCCGTCTATGTAGTCCCCGGACTGTGGCTCCGCCGGACTATATCTGCTTTCACACCGGTGTGTAAGCAGATATAGTCCGGCGGGAGCATAGCCCGGGCTCCGTACTAATGTTGCGTGAAGAGTCAACTGAATTTGAGTGCCATATTCTTTAACGTTGTAGCCAGACTATGATTACGGCGGACATACTTACTTCTACACCGTTACACTCAGAAATGACTTCATAATAACCGCTTAACGATTGGCGGATTCGTTGAATGTTGCTATGTAATTGTGAACAAAATTCAAACTTAAAATTGTTCTACAACATTTTTTTTTTACGTTTCAGAAATGTCCATGAACTTCAAATGCAGTGCTTCTTTAAAGATTCGTCTTGTTAAATACGGGCCGGTAATTTGGATTTTTACTTTGACTGGTCGATTTTCCCCTATAGGAAATTGCCAGGGGTGGGAGGGCGTGGAGCCTTCGAATTTTAGTCCAATTTTAAGTTAAAAACAATAATCTTTAACCCCACCCCCCCCCCGGCCTGATCCTAATAAGCTGCCTGTGCCCATTAAGACGCGTGATGGCACGCTGATTGAACCACAACACCGATAAACTGTTTTTATCTAGAACAGTATTTTTCTCTTAGGATAACATATTTTTTTATCGTGAGAAAAACAGAGCGTATCAAATCGATAAGCAAAAGTGATGAAAAACCTTATTTTTTCTCTATGATAAGTAGGTTTATCTAGAAAAATATTTCTCAAAGAAAAACCGGTTTCTAAACACATAGTTTCAAGAGAAAAACTATGTTATCTGAAAAACTTAGTTTATCAAGAGAATAAGCTCCGTGTTTATTCTATGTAGACAAACATATTTTATCAGAGAAAAAACCTGGTTTATCTAGAAAAACCGTTTTTAAGAGAAACAGTTTATCTAGAACAAATAATAGGTTATCAAGAGAAAACCGGTTTTATCTTTCTAAAAAACAGCATATCAAGAAGGAAAACTGTTTATCTAGAAAAACATTTTAACAAGAGAAATACTTTTTATCTAGAAAAACTTACTTCTCAAGAGAAAAGACCGTGTTTATTCTACGTACATACGTGTGTCCCCAAAAAAACAACGCAACACATTGGTAGGCAGGCGCCATAAGTTTTTGAACAAAAGGCACGTGACATACTTATTCTTTGTTGTAAGGTAAGATTGGACTAGTTGAAGCTAATATCCTTGAAAGTTCATAGAGGTAATATCAATATATTCAATATATTTTTAAGATAGGACCCCAGAAATCATGTAACCTGTAGGACCCCCATTTAAAACCAAATTGAGGAGCTATTAAAACTATCAAATATAGCACTGACATTTTAGCGCCCATGACCACCAATATGAATCACGGTCAATCACCAAGTCCAACCACCATTTCCCTGTCTTGTCCTGTTGCAGCACCTGGTCTTTAAAAGACGGTGCTACAACATTATTAACATATGAATGTTTCCATTGGTAATAACAGCTAAAAAACATGCAATTTAACACACTTGGGAAAAAGGTCGAATTAGGAATGTCTGCATCAAAAACGACTTCGTATTGTTCAAATAAGAAAGACTGCCTTGGATTAGAGCTAATCATTCATCATCATTTTGTGACGCACACAAAGAGTTATCTCAACACAAAATTTAATACCGAAAATATTCTGATATTGTTATTGAGTTCTGTGTTGAAAACATCGTTTTACTTTCATAAAGTTGAAATGTAACATTTTCAGTACCAAGCAATTTGCAGGCCCAATGGCATTTTTAATCATTTTATGTACTGTGGGGTTTTGTCTATGACTACTCATAGTTGTTTATATCTTCTGGACCATATTTTTCATCACCATAAATTACTGTTTTAATTATTATCAGTTAACTAATAATTATGTAAATGCAGTCATTTGACCCAGTAGACGTTTTTCTGACAAGAAATTTGGACAAATGTTGATTGCAATCAATATTGTATTTTTGCCATTCTTTTTTCCTTGCCAGTCTTGGTGGTTACCAGTTCCCCCCTCATTTTTGTAAAATGGGTTCGGCACGTTACTTGATGTTGGGATCATCATCTAAAAACTACTGACGCTATTTATGACCTTTTCACTTTCAGGAGTATTAGCTAACAGTCCATCTTACCTTACAACCAAGAATAGTAGTCACTGTGCTTTTTGTTCAAAAGCTCTCACAAATGGGCGTCGTGGTCACCGGGCAGTAGCTACGTGGTAGCTCGTGCTACTCCGGTACTGTCTACACAACATCCACCCTTCTCTCCACCTAGTGTCAACGAACGGGGTACCATGTGGTAAATACAGCCATAGTAGCCACATCACTGTATACTAATAACTGTTGTACTTTGTAAGCCCTATCTTGCAGCTACTGCCTCGCAACTAGCCCACACTGTTAAAATGTTCCTAAATTTCCAGACTTACCTTTAAATTACGGTAACCACAATTATTCACTAATCTTCACGCTTTATTACCTATATCAACATCAAATTACAATTTGGAAAGCAGAAAATTTAAATAGACAGTGGCTAAAAAATAATACTATACATTTTGAAAAAAAGTAGTATTATCCGCTGACCGTGATTATATTTTCCATTAATATAATACGTTATTTTGTAACTACTTGTTGTTAATGAAAGAATACGAACTATGAAAATCTTTTTACCATTAAAAGTTAAATAACATCGTAAGTACCGTCATTAAAAAAAATGAAAAATCTAAAATTTTCCCTATCATTTTGAAAAATAGTTTTAAAAAAACTTTCTTTTACTCCTTTTTGTCTTTATTAGTTGAATTGAAAAAAAAAGTATTTCACAAAATATATTTCACTTTAGATTTGCCTATCAAGTAAAGTCATATAGTTGTAGTGGATAAGGTTTAGGGACTTTAATCTTAAGGCCCTGGTCCGAATCTATTTAAGGTACAGTATTAAGTTTATTCATTTGGTGAATTAAAAGGTGTGGGGCATTACCATATAAACAAAGGGTATCAACTGGTTTAATAATTGTTATTTCTTCACGTTTTCCCCTTTGTTTATGCCCCTTTTTTCTCAAAATTCTTGCCTGAAATATAAACTTTTTTTAAACAAGTGGTGGTAACGTAAATACAACGTTTGTATGATGCAAGCTACAACGTGAAAAATTGGTCAGAGGATTGGGAAGAACGTTTAATTCTTATATGTGTAAACAAAGTAAAAAAACCAACAATACGTTGAAGCTGAGTTTTAACGAAGTTTTTATATTTACGTTGCCTGCAGTGATTTCTATTTTCACGGCTCCGGTTATTTTACGTTCTGTAGTGCGTCCCAGCTGCCAGTCAAATGCCTGTTTTTTACATGTGTTATTTTTAACAGTGCGTGTAAGTGTGCAGTAGATGTCGCGGTAGACATGGTGTAGCTGCCGTTGTATAGGCTACCACTAGCAAGAAAACGGCGTTGATCTGATTATAAAGACGAATAATAAAAATACTTGCATAGGCACCATTTTCGCAGGTCAGTTTAACCCTCGTCTACAGAAGGGGGGGGGGGGGTGGTGGTTGGTTACCCCACCCCCCTTCGGGTTTTTGACCCGGACTTGCTAAAAACCATTTTTTTTGGTGCAAATGGATTTAATGTAATTGTCAAGACATGCTTCCGACTTCCTTTTTCATCCAAAACAAAACATCCACCGGGGTATAGGTAGGATACAGGGTGGATCCCAAAGTGATGTATGGGGGGGGGGGAAGAGAAAGAGCTACAACATGCCTAGCACCGACACAGGAGTATCACAGACACTTGGGATTTTGGTACCCAAAAAGATTTAGATATGGTCCTCCTCTTTCCATTGATACCAACAATGAGTACCAACATGCCCAGCATTACGTCACAATGACGTCATAAATTTCGCATGTTTCAGCAAAACTGCAAATTTCCACAGACACAGAGTGTAGGATAGGGGAAAAATTCAATTTGTCGCCAAAAAGGTAAGGAATATCAGATTTTCATGCCGGTTTTTGCATAGACTGATGGGAAATAATAATGACTAGTTTTATATAATGAGAGATTTTAGTGCGATAATAAGTGTTTGAGTCACTAAATTGGGGGGGCAAAATATCAATTTTCCACCCTATGTCATGTATTTTCGTACTTCCTCAAATTGATGACGTCATAGTGACGTCAGTAATGGAGGATGTTGGTACTTATTTTGGTACCAATGGAAAGAGGGAGGAAAACTCGAAGATCCTTTGGTACCAAATTTGGTACAGGAATGGAGTTCCGAACGAAAATCACAGGGGTTGGTCCGGAAGTGCTTAACGGAGTCATAAGAACAACTTTTTATAACAAATATATACTGCCATGTGAGAGGCTCGGTTACACCTGTGAGCCTGAGGTTGACCTCCAAGTGGATCTGCATTTTCCTAAGGGGCGCAGCCACGAAGGAAAAATGTATGCCTATGACTTGATGTCACCGAGGACCAGGTTCCAATAAAGACAGATTGATTTGTTTTTATAACTTCATTAATAATTTGAAATATTTTTGTCTTTCATACTAAATTGCCAAAGTCGCCTTTAGCCAACAGAGGGATCAGAAACCTCAAGTGCGTAATATCACAAGCCAGCTACTATACAGCTTGGTGGTACTATTAACTGCTTGGAGGTACGATTACGGACTCGTAATATTAAAAAGTAGGCCAAGTACCTTGCACATGTCTTCATTAAAATTAGGTGAAAATATTTCAAATACCGGTGAGGAGACGTTGGACCAAGTTAAGAATTAAGAAGCTCAAATATAAATGAAAGTAATATTTAGTAAATATCGCCAATCATATGTGTGTGTTACGAGAGTTTTCTGATATCAAAATGATCACTCCGTGTTACTGCCAGATCGAGGCTCTACCTGCTATACGGCGGAACCGTGAAAGTAGTGACATACCCGATAACCTAT
>JAMKCH010029385.1:0-17594 GCA_023653785.1 Ophioderma brevispina
CATTACACCAGACGTCCATGGTGTCTTTTTCTATAGAGAATTCAAAAAATCAATTAATATTAATATTTATAGTTTGTTCAATTCATAAAAGGCAATCTTCGCAATACTCTATAAAACTGTTTTGGGGTAAAAACAAACAAAATATGTGCTATGTTTTTCATTCTTTTGTGCTTTTTTCTGACAGACATTTTTCTCACCACTAGAAACCTGTATTTTGGTACATCAAATTCACTTCTTAATACAGACTGTTCCAAAAAAACTATACCTTATAAATGCAAAATAAATCGAAACTGAAACTGTGAAATCAGTCAAAGTTTTGATTTTGGGCAACTTTCTCTGGAATTTTGTTCACCGCACACCTGCAAAATCAGTCAAAATTTCTATTTCGTATTTTTATGAAACTTTATTTTTCTGACCACCGTGAACCCGTGAAATTGGTTTTCATGAAGAATAGGTGACATAATCGATAAAGAATATGATTTTTTTCAATCATAAATATTCTGAATCCTATGAAATGCTTTTTTTCAAAAAGATTTTTTTAAAAATAAAGCATGGACTGATCTAGAAAAAAACATTCATGAAATATATCCTGAATTCTGCATTTTATTCAATGGAAAGTTAGATTATCAAAGTTATTCTAATTTTCACATTTTTTGCTTGAAACTTCATTTTGGGTGCCCAAAATAATCACTCAAATAAAAGTATCTAAAAACTAGGCAAATTTTCTAAATTTATGGAATATTACATTTCCCTAAAATCTTTACTTTTTAAAATTATTCTAAAATTCATAAAGTTATCATAACATTTTCATAATGAATGCCCAAATTATATTAAAATTCAATATACTCAACTTTTGATTAATTAAAGGTGCATGTTCCGATCGTCTTTGGGACCCCCCCTGAATTTACCCGGAAGTAGTATCAATTTTGATAACAGATGAAAGGCTGTATTTTTCTCATTGTCCTGAAATTTGAGCCCTCAAATTCATTTAAAGCAATATTAGCGCATTTTTTTGAAGAGCACCCCCAATTTTCAAAATTTGATATTTTTGCACAGTTACATTGGTAATTGTCTAGGAAACTATACCTGCGAACGAGAATGCTAAAAAATGCGTATTTATCACAAAAATAAGGGATTTGTAATTAGAATTACGATCCCAGATTGGACTTAACGGCAGAGCTGGAAATGCTACGTTTATGTCCGTCCATGATGAAATAGTGCCACCTCGAGAAAATAACCTCTAACTTGGCTTGCCTGAACTATTAAAACAACTAATGGATGAGCGTAGACACGTAGACATGGCGCTATTTCCCGGCTATTTCACATTGGAAGGCCGTTTCCAGCAGCCGTTGTATTATTATCGGGGATCCCCGATAATAATTATTCTAGTACAAAATTCCTTCGTTTGTGACACATAGACATTTTTGAGCTTAACCATTCACAGGTATAGTTTACTAGCCAGTTACCAATGCAATCGTGTAAGAATCTCCAAATTTTTTGAAAAATTGGGGGCGCTCTTCAAAAAATGTGCTAATATTGCTTTAATTCTCAAGATATACAAAAACCACTGTTCTAATGATTAACCATCAATATTAGCACAGTATTGAATAGGGCTTTGCAATATTAACCATCTACCATCAAAAACCGCAAGTTTGTTTCTCACAGTACTTGATGGGGCGTATGTACAAGTGCCAGACTCTCATATCAAGTAGAGAACTCAATAGATACAATGTATAAATCAGAACAAGCACCTTTAATCTAAAAATAAAATAAGAAACAAATCTAAGAGCCAATTAGGTCATGGACTGAGCTGCTTACCAAGCACAATTCTGTAGTCAATTCCTCCCACTGAGGTGCACCAGACTTTTGCTGCCTTCGACCTCTGCTCCACAAATTTCTTGAGGCTTTTGCCAGCTACATCTAATGTGTATTCATATGAGAAGCCGCCTGAGGCTTCAATGTTAATTGTGGCTTTCACTTTTCCAATATTAAATGTCTCTCTACCAACAAGTTTGAACATCCAGTTTTTCCTCAAAACTTCCTGTATATTTTGAAGCAGCAAAGATAAAGAAATACACATGGATAAAACATAGAAATACATGAACTTGAAAAACTTTGCTCTATTAATTCAACAAGACAGATTATCATGCATGCACCCCCCCCCCACACACACACACACAGACAGACACAAATGCACACACAACCATGTTTTTAAATTGACACTTTACTGGCAACAGAAGATCTTTCCTAACAGGGGGGGTGCCTCTTGCTCAGAAACCTCCCCCCCCTCATTTGCAGAGGTCTGGTGCCTCTGCAATCAATCAAATATTTACCTGTTTTATGTATATCAGGGTATATGTAATTCTGCACCACACTTCACATAGTTACACAAAATTTAAAATGAATCATATTTTGAAAAGGACAGACATATACAGCCTACAATCACAAATGTGGGCCTCACAGGTGTATGTAGCCAGTAGGGTGGTGGGGGCAGAATGACCTCGGAAAATTTGTTGAGAAAAAATCGAGAAAGACAAATCTGCTAAATCAGCCTCTTTTTGCACCCATTTGCCCTGTAACCAGAACACTTTTGCTTGCGAACAGAACACTGCATGATGCAGGGGGCTTCCCCACTATCATTTGAAAAAAAAATGGAAAAAGAGGGGGGGGGGAGAAGGGAGAAGTAGTTGGAAAATTTGCCAAAAGGTATGAACTCCAAATTATGCCATTTAGCTGAACCTTTAAAAAAATGTCCAACTTTTGAGGGGTTCATTTCCCTTAGACATTGCCTGTCTCACCCCACACCTCTAAATACCCTGGCATCACCCCAGTGTTCCAAGATAATAATAATAATAATAATAATAATACAAATTCTTATATAGCGCATTACCCACAGAGTCCCACTGCGGGAGAAAGAACACAGAAAGAGAAATAAATGTACATAGCAAATACAACATAGATTACAGGTTAGCATTATAGGCAATTTCAAATAAATAGTCTTACGATATGATTTAAAACTTGATCAAAGAGTTTGGTCTTGGACATGCATGGAAGTGATTCCATAAAGTATGTGCAGCAACAGAGAAAGTACGCTGGACATATGATTTTGTGTTGAAGATTCAGTAACAAGTAATGATTGCGAGTTTGAACGAAGATTTCGAGAGGGTTTGTAAACGTGAAGAAGTCCTGAAGGTAGAGAGGAGCACAGCAATGAATACACTTGTATGTGAGGAGAAGCATCTGTAGATAATCCGGAATTTAACAGGTAGCAAGTGCAACTCTTGAAGAACTGGAGAAATTATGATCACAGGATCGAGTAAGAGTTACAAGCCTTCAGAAGAATTTTGTGATGCGTTGTAATTAGCGATTTGAGCGTCAGGAAGTCCAGAAGGAGGCTGTTACAAGTTATCAAGGAGACATGTAACAAAAAAAGCATGAACTAGCTTTTCGGTGGTTTGCTGATCTAGAAACTGCGAAATCTGAACGATTTGTGAAGAGCAAAGTGATCAGGAGCGGAAATAGGTGTTAAGATGGATATACAGCTGAAGGTTATTTTCAACAATTACACCAAGGATTCTAGCTTGTGCCACAGAATCGATTGGAGATTCCAATGAAAACAGATGGTAAAGATGAATTTCCTATAGCGTGATGTAATGTGAAGGACTCCTCTGTCTTCATGAGTTTTCGTTGTTGCCGTAGACAATGCCTTGATGTCTTTGATGCATCGTTCAAGTCTGGGAATAACAGATCCACGCTGATCTTCTGTCAAAACAAAATATGTTTGTGTGTCATCTGCATAAATCATTCTATTTATGCCATGAGCTGCTATTATGTCCTCAAGAGGAGATGTATACATAATGAAGTATAATATCTATTATACTTCTTTATTGCCCTATCTTCAGGCACAGATATGGCCATAACACTCAAAGATGCAAATGACAGCTTACTAGAGCTTAGTACCCTACATCTTAGTTCATTATTTACCAGGTATTTAGGAAGAAGCTCGCTCACTCAAAAGGGTGATTTTAGGCTAAATAGATACCAATAGCAGGTTTAGCAGTTATAGAAAATTTACAATATTTGACCTTTGATCTAAGATAAAAAAACCCATTTTCAACTTAACTGTGATATTCACAAGGTGCACTCATAATGCTGAGATGAACACTTATCCATGTATACACTTTGTTATGGTGCATGAAAACATTAACAGAAGATATTGACCAATGAAACAAGAGCATTTACCAAGCGGCAGGGAATTAAAAAAACATGCGGTCCCCGGACCGTGAGTGTCGTCCGCCGCAGCGGTTTGTGAATGGGCCAAAGGGTCAAATACCCCCACCCGCCGCCCTCCTTTCCACAAGACATCACCAGTAGCCCTTATGGACATCATTAAGGCATGCAATATAGTAAGGTTAACATTTTGATCACAGACACACAGATTCACAGACACACAGATACACAGACATAAAAACCAGAGTAATCCTCATGTGCCTTCTGCAATCTTGCAGACGACACAAAATGTTGGATGCTTCAAATTCAGCCCAGTTAGACTACAAATTACATTAATGTACCTTACATTTCCATCGACAACGATGTCGCTTTCCAGATGTAGTACCATGTTCAAATTCTTATCCTGTGTTTGCCATCACTAAGAGAAACCTCCCACACAGCCACAAGATCCGCCATGATTCAAATTGCGTGTGTTTTATATGCCAGTACAGGGACAACAAATAATGCATTTCCTATTTCATATAAACAAAAAACATTATTTGCAGGGTTTAAACTGTAACCCTGAAGGTAGCTGATATAGTGATATAACTTAAAGGTGCAAAGAGCGATTTTGAGGCCACCCAAATATTGTGTCATAATAGTTATTTAATATACGCATGGGACACTAAATAGATTTTCTTCCCTTGTATTTGGCTACAAAAATGTCTCAAAGAGAGAAAAAAGGTGATTTTGATTTTGCGTATATTCCAATGTAAAACATCTATAGGCTGAAGTTCTATTTTGTTCTATGACGAATTGAAATTTTTACAATTCAGTACCACAAGACAATTTCTCAGCTCTCATCCTTTCAGATGGGGATGTTTTTATGGAAAATCTTTACATCAGAGCAAAATTCAGTATTTTCAATTTTTAGGGACACCTGATATTTGAAATTCTCGTTGCACTTAACAACAGATTGATTGTCAGTCGGGTTGTGATTAATGGTTTGACTGTCTAAAAATGTCCTGGATGTTATTCCATTACCATGGAATTACCCACCATACTGTAATTCTATGGTAAAATGTTAGTGGTTACAAAGTACAGAACCCACATTCAATGTGAGGTAATTGTGGTCTATGGGGGGTGTTCAAGGAAGGTGTGTGAATATTTGTGGATGGTTAAATTTGCTCAACAAATGTGGCATGCCTGTTAGGATTACGAAGTTTTAACTACGGCCGTCCGGAAAGTGTGTAGTATGTATCACAGACTGCGAAAGACAGTATCTAAATTGGTACTACTGCGCGAGAGATTAACGTACGTACCATATAGCGAATGTATACAAATGAAACTAAATCTCAAATATCTCCGGAAACGAAGGGGTTTATGGCGATTTTTGCATTCAGAGGGTCTGTTACTATGTTTGTTGAATTTGTATCGAATTGGGTCTGAACCTATAGAACTTAGCGAGAAAAAGTGAACGTTTTTGTCGGGTACTTCGTGGCTCGCACAAGCCGACAAAAGTGAACACGCAATCGTACGGACCGCATCCCTTTTTCCCACAATGCCTTTCGGTATTTCCAGTCTTGAGATTTTCAATGCTGGTTTCCATTTGACCCACTTTTTGTTTCAATTTTAGAAATAGGTTATAAGACTTACCGGGCGCGTAAGTTTTAACAAAATTGGCAGTACCGTTACCGGCCCCCCCCCCCCCCCCCCCGTAAAAAGGGAAAAAAGTCCACTTTGCCGATTTTTTGATAAAAGTCAAATTTAGAAAAATATGACGAAAAAAACCACATTTTGTGAGTTCAAAACGTCCAAAAAAGGACCATTTTGGGGGTAGGTCCATTTCCAAAAAAGGGTCCACCTTTTTCGAAAGACCCGTAAAAAATTCTGTGTACGGCCCTGCCCTTCACAATAAAAGTACCCTTTACCCTTGTGGCAATACTTTGTTTTCTTTCAAGTTTACATGCGTGCTCATTTCAAACAAAAGCCATCATTTGTCAATTTCCATGTGTGCGTGTGGGGTACACTACCTTATGGACGGGTACGTGACGTCTGTGCAATAAGTCCTTTTATTAGAGTATTGCTTTTCATTGTTGATTATGTGTGCCCATGCATTGTGTGTGTGTTTCTATAGGTGTATGCAGGTGGATGGTATGAATGTAGAAGGTGTGTGCTATGTGTGTTTGTGGTGGTGTGTATTTTGTGGGTGAGGGATGTTATGTGCTTTGCTGGTGGTGTGTGCGATTGTGTGCACTTGTGGGGTACTCCTTGCTGATGTTTATGAAATGTTTTTATTGTCTTTAAATAAAACTAGTTCTAATTTTTAATTCTTTAGTCATTTTGTATTGTAATTGTGGACCAGAGGTGGGGTACGAACATCTTTCAGATGTCAGTGGTTCTCACTTTTGTTGTTGCCCTGGAAGCCTCTGCCTTGCCGGTTCCCCTTTTATGTGCTACTTAAGTTTAACTGCAAATGATTAATTAATAAATAAATATATAATAATAAATAAATAAAAATAAATAAAAACAAAAATAATTTCATTGCCCTCATTTTAATGCAGTGGCATACCAAGGCAATGGATCCAGAGGAGGAAAAATTCAAGTTGTGAATTCTGAATGGGACCCAAAGTGCATGAATAATGCACCTTTTTCATTAAGGTATGCAAATTTATGCTAAAATTGTCAAAATCCTCCAATGCAAAATTTTGAGTCCATTTTGTCAAGCTTTTTGGAGCCAGAGAGGGAAACTTATTGCCTCAGTTCCCACTGCAAAATTTCCAACTTTGCAAACTGATCAGGCTCCCCAACACCTACCCATCACAAGTGTTCTTCTTAGCATACCAGCAAAACAAACCAATGGCGTAACGAGGCAGTCAAATCAGAGGGGGGCAAAATTGCCAAGTCGTCCCACCAGACCAGAGGGGGCAAAATTCGGAAATAGTCATGGTGATTTGCTCCAATAAAGTCGACATTTGAAAAAATGCGCGCGTAGCGCTTGAAAAATTCAAATTTACTTTGATTTCGCCCAAATTTGGGCTTAATTGGTTGGAAATTCCATGGAAAAGGGGATAAAACACATTTTGCCCGCTTTTTCGAGCCAGAGGGGGCAAATTTCCCCCCTGCCCCCCCACCGGTCGGTTTACGACACTTGTAGCATAGCAATTTAGAATAGCGTCAATAAAGTCTGGTGTGATGCAGGAAAATGCTTCTGAACTGAGAAATTTGATCCAGATCCAGAATACCACCATGGTGCAGTCTAAGTAGAGTAAAGATAGCACATGGGAACCCAAAAAAATTGCAACAGAAGGTTTTTTGCCATTTTCTGGTAGTTTAAGGTCAAGCTAACAATATATCAAAAGTTGCCACAAAATCGAAGTCCCCAGAAAGGGTTCAAACCTGACATAAATAACATGGCCGCCATCGCATTTGAAAAACATAAATCCTCATATCTCGGGCAATGAAGAGCTAAAAGGACAAACAAAAGATGTCATTTCTACTAATTCTAGCATAACAAATTATTGAAAGCAGTTTATGAAGTTGAGATATCATCCTTACCTCTAAATCCCAATATTGCTGCCATCCGCCATGTTGGGAAGTACAAATTCGTGTATCTCTGGTACCGGATGGGCCAAAAGGACAAAGAAAGATGCCAGTCTTACTAATTCTAGCATACAAATCCATTAAACTGGGTTTTATGGAGGTTAGATATTCATCTTGACCTCTAAATCCAATAGGGCTGCCATCCGCCCATGTTTTTAAAAGGACAAATTCTTTATTTCTGGTACCCAACATGGGCCAAAATTCAACGATGGTGTTATTTTTATTAATTGAGAAATAAGAAATAACATTAACTTGGTTGCCGGTAAAGATTTGAGAGCACCTTGATGTCTTAAACTGGCCACTGTCTGCCATTTAAAAAAATGAAACCATAAATCATCCTATTTAGCAGACGACAGGAATACAATGACAAAACGAGGTGTCATTTTCAATTAATTCCGCTATTAGAAATCTATTCGAATAAAATGATTTTAGTGCTATTGTCGAAAATTAGTAGATTATTTTGTTTTTAAGCTATTAAAATCTATCACTTAAGTTCATTATGTGTAAATGCAAATTCTTAACAGAAAGTACAATTCACATTATTAACATCATCACCAAATGTGGCTGAACACTTTTGTATGCAGTAGATAGGTCGATTCATTAAGGAAAAACGTATAAGAATAACTATACAATATACGCTATAAAATAATTATTGAACACTATCGAGTGGTTTCATGGAACAACGGAATTATACTAACCATAAAAATGAATAAAAACATTTGTCTGATACATGCGCTATTTGAAATTCGCGGCTACTGTATATGGGGATATGTATACGTGTGAAGCGATACTGACGGCACAATAGCGTCATACAACTTCATGCATGATGCTTTCATATTGTGCATTTCCTATGGCATGTATGACGCAAACGTGCCGACAGTATCACATAACACGTTATACAATAGCGCGAATTTTAAATAGCGCATGGTCAGAATAGATGGTTTTAATTCATTGTTATGAGGAATATATTCCTTTATGAAACCAATCATATGTGGTCATTAATTATTTTTATAGCCAATTGTCAATTATTCGTTGTAACAGGTCTCCTTTAACTCTAATATTTATCAAGTTCATCATCATCTGAGATTGAGACTGGGTTAACTAAATGTTTTAGCATGAATGTCAACAAGCTGTGTGAAAAACTTTTCTAGAAAGGTACCTATAGCGTAATGATTCCAAGGACCAATGATTGTTGTCACTGAACAGGGACCCCATTGGGTTGCAGCCTTTATCTTTCTTTCGACTCCGGTTCGAATTGGTTTAAAACACCATACTCTGAAGAAGCTGTAAAACAGGGTTAACATGGATGACTTTGAGAGGAAACAGATTTTTTGCCAACCCCAAATATTCTTGTCGTATCGAACTTGAAAAGGCCATTGGCAAAGAACAGATAGCGAGCAAATTCATCCCTGAATAAGCGCTCAGGAGATTTATTCATACACGTTTCTCCTTTGTGGGTCTGTAGACCAAAAAGTAAAGGGTCATGGCAGCGCGCAGCCCTCTTCTGAATATTGGAGAAGTACAATCAATAGACGGTGTCTTTTCCGTTTGGGTGTTGATTATGCAATGAGAAACTGCGGTTTTTGCTATATCACATATGCATTTCCTTTTTGGGGCAAAATCGGGGGGGGTGGGGGGGGGGGGGGGGGCGGGGCGTCGGGGGGGGCGGTTGGGGGCGCCTCGCATTTGATATGTCGACAGTATTTGCGATCCTAGGTTTGCGACATTCATTTGTGTGCTGTCTTGTATTTGGTCACCGGTGTAACCATGGAAGTCAACGGATGATTGCCTACATGTAATGGTCAGCTGTGAAAAGATGCATAATCATCAGCATTTCAACTATACGTGGTTATCTCCGTCCATTCCAAGCGATGTAAAAGAGAACCTCATCAATAACATAGTGATCAGTCTTGTCACTGTCTTCAGGGAGCAGCCTCTGACGAGGGACCCATGTGCGTAAATGACCATCAGCATTGTGCTTTATTTCTGGCTTGTACATAAAAATGTGGCCTAAAAATGGATGGCGGATATATAATGGTGACAGTTCCTGGCAAAGCACATTATCTAAAGACAGTTCTCCAGACTGTGATACTAAACAGAGTATTTGGAATAACAGAGCTTGGTCATCGGTTACCTTGACAGCCCGAGGAGATGCAAGGGTCTTGATTTAGCTTTCCGTTTGTAGCTATATTAGAAAAGGACTCAGCTTGTTTTCCATTTGTTGACTGTAACTTTGCCCTACTTGGAACAGATCTTGTCCCATGACATCCTCACCAGATTTATCCCTGTGCAATGTTTCTCAAGGGCTTTTCTCATGTGAAGCGAGAATGCTGTTCAAATTGGCTGCAAAGCTTTGGCAAGTCATTGGTATCTTTCATGTTTGAAGGTTATTGATGATTAGCATTTTCACAGTTGACACTATCAAAGCAGACGTTGTCTTTAATGGATACACTGGTGATCTAAACCCAAAAGAAAAAACGCTGATCACAGCGCAATATAGGATCACAAAACTAGGTAGAGAGACAAATGCAACAAAATATGCTGGGGAAAATAAGATGTTTTCTAAAATGATCGGATAGCAGGCTATCATTAAACTAATGGTGAGCCGAATGCCAAACAGAGAGGACTGCCAGTAACCTGAAGAGGGAGATGAAGATGTTTAATAGCAAAAAGGCAGTCCCAATGGGATAATTTAAGTCAAAAATCAATATTGGCGAAGACACAGATCTATTGATACTTCTTCTCTCATTATGCAGAGGAGGGCTGTAATGACCTGTACTTTCGGTCTGGCAGAGGACAAGGAAAAAAAATAAGGTGTATGATATAAAGCTGCTGAAGCGCGTTTATTCAGTGATAACATTTACTCTAATCTGCTGTTTGCCCATGCATCTGCAGGGTTGCGATACTACTCATGAATATTTGTGGTTGGCAAGAAGTTCTATTCCTTACAAACAGTAATTCATGGTAAACCCTGTGCTCCGAGCTGTCCAGAAGTGAAGATTGCCAATGCAAGGATGTCCAGTTCAATGGTCATCAATCGGCATTTTGTATGGTAAAAGGATACCAGGGCACTAACAGTAGAACAAACTAACATCTGGAAGAAACCACTGATAGGTTGGTGCCGAGATAGCGATTAACCTCCTTTTAAGCCGGCCAGATGATTAGTAGCTAAGAGGAATGTATCCGGAAGGCATTCCAGATGTGGGCAGTTGAAGGAATAAATTGATCTTGATGGTGGACCCATGTTAGATATTGGGGATCTCAACTTCGAGGTCACGAGATCGTACTGACCGCCGAGATGATGGTTAGAGATCATTTTTGCAAGTAGTTCAGGAGCCTCCTCATAGAACATCAGTGGAAAAGTGTAATTTTTGCGCCTAACTGCCTTCGTCTGAAAGATTCTACAAACCTCCCCTGCAAAACCTCCACTCCTAGAGAACTTATTTACAGCTCATACGCAATACTGATGGTCAAAAATTCAACTGACTGGGCCTGGATCGTAAGTCCAGCACCATGTTGCCATGGAATGATCTCGTGCAATTGTTCTTCAGGATGTATCACAATGATGTATTATCTGCAGAAAGATGGAATGCACCCCGTCTTGGGACATCATGTAAAACATGGATCAAGACCAGTCTCAATGAGGAACTAGAGGACCTAATAGTAGTCTGTCGATCGTCTGTTGCAACACGTTTCTGCCACATTTCGGTGATGATGTGAATAATGTGAACTGTACTTTCGTGTTACTTAACTTGAAGAATTACCCAATTATACTGTAAACACCATTTTTGAAATGGTGATAGATTTATTATAGCCGCTAAATCAACATGGCTACGAATTTTGGACAAATAGCCCACTAAAAATAACTTGTAAAACACTAAAAAAAATCTTAATGTATTTCTTATACCTCAATTAATAAATAACACCTTATTTTCCTTTTTTGCCCTCTGATATCAGAGATGAGAGTTCATACTTTTCACTGGCAGATGGCAGCCATATGGATTTAGAAGCCAAGATATATCTCACTTAATAAACCCCATTTAATGGATTTGTTATGCTAGATATAGTAGGAAATGACATCTTGTTTGTCATTTTGGCCCTCCGCACAGAGCTACAGATCTTTTACTTTTTCAACATGGCGGATGGTGGCCATATTGGATTTTTAGGTTAATGTGATATCTCAACTTCATAAAACCCAGTTTAATGGATTTGTATGCTAGAATTAGTAGGAATGACATCCTTTTGTCCTTTTTAGCTTCTTTATTGCCAGAGATATGAGATTTTATGTTTTCAAAATGGCGGATGGCGGCCATTTTGTTTTAGTATAGTTTGAACACTTTCTGGGACTTCGATTTTGTGCACCTTTTGATATATTATTAAACTGAACCTTTCTCCTACCAGAAATGCCAAAGAACCTTCTGTTGCAATTTTTTTGGGGTTACTGTGGGTACTTGTCATATATTGATCCTCGCTAGTCCAGTTTGAAGGCAACAAAATAGGGTTAAGTGTGGTGTAAACTCTACTAATTCCCGTTGATAGTGATAGCCTCTACTTTTGTTAGTGGAGGTATTAATTGAAGGGGATTAGTACCGTGCTGTTCCTAAAAACCGCCCCTGCTCTAATAAACGCCCCCTACTATTTTGGCTAAAACAATCAAGAAAATGATGTAAGCTTACCTAAATCACATGATTAATGGCCGGGACTGTCGTAATCCCTATCATAATCGGTGTTGTCATCAGTTGTATAGTTTAAATCCGTGTGGAACTTTAACCTTGAGAGTGCGAAAACATCACCACCCTTGCTCGTTTGTTTTTTATTATTGGGTATCAGCGAAAATAGTGTGTGTAAGTGATTTTTTGCAGGCTCCTTGACGTTCTATTTTTGACTGTATAAACGCCCTCCCTATTCAAAATGCACCCCCCGGGGCGTTTATTTGAATCAATACGGTATATAAAACTTATCCAATATTTGTGGTATATGTGCGCTTAGCCCATGATAGCCAAACCTTACGTTTGGGCATTCCATAGTCCCAACAATAGTCAAAGCATAAACCCCAGAATTTTTCAAAGAACTCCGCAAACTAAATCCAGGAATTGTTTAAGTGAAAGTAGGTGAAAGCTGACTTTATGAATAATGAAGATAACAGTTCTGCATTGTTACACACAAGTGACTGAAGCATCTAAAATTTATATATGTTGTTTAGGCACTGTATACAACCACTTCTGGGGGTAGACACACTATGCATCACATAGGATAAAATACAAAGTATTGACTGGACGAACAACGTAACTTTATTTGTAGTGGCCCAGTTTTTCACTCCCATCTCTTTGTCTTGCGAGAAAGAAACCGAGATTGTGTCGGGTATTTTCTGTCCCCTCTTTGAGTAATGGACGAAGTCC
Source organism: Ophioderma brevispina (assembly GCA_023653785.1). Lineage (NCBI taxonomy): Eukaryota > Metazoa > Echinodermata > Ophiuroidea > Amphilepidida > Ophiodermatidae > Ophioderma > Ophioderma brevispina. Next base: position 13,212 of record JAMKCH010029385.1, read on the forward strand.
AACTCGTCCATAACTCTACCGTCAATTGGAATCTACTATAGTCCTGGTTTTTGGGGTCTTATGATAAACGGTTACTAGTTCCTTAAAGGCTTTTTTGGAATTGTTGGGCTGCCCGTTGACTCACAAGTCTTGAGATGGGAAGAGAGATTGTTATTTATTGATTTGGTTGAGTGCACATAGTGGGAAGTGTAAGCAGTCAATCACTCAATACCACCCCGCATCAGTGTTCACATTCCCTATCACTGATAATTAATAATTAGCATGCATATAAAAAGAGTACAGTTCCCAGATATTTTGGTGTCTTTGGTTAATTACACCTTTTTTTTACACCGTTTTATGACAAAATGGTAATATTTTGATGGATGATGAATCTGATGTGGTCATCGTTGACCCATGCTTTCCCCCTTTTCTTTCCTAGGGAGGAAATAGTTCTTGGTATGACACAGCGCTGCACTTCGGGCCTACTCTTGAAAAACAGTATTTGTTTTCTTAAGCTCCCGTTATTTTGGAAATCTCCTTTTTTCCAATGTCGATAACAACAAATTGCATCATCTTTGGTGACAAAGATTAACCCCCAAAACTAATAACACAAATTTCTATTCCGGCGATCCCTGGCGAAGTCATACTACTGACGTCACCGGCGATCCCATCCTGCTCGTCCTCTTTCCCTCAACCCCATAGGCTCACCTTTCGACTCCACTAGTGGGGCTGGGTGGGAAGGGATCAACATTGGAAAAGGAGATTTCCAAAATACCGGGAAGTTAAGAAAACAATAACTGTTTTTCAAACAAACTCCTCTCATATTTGAAATCTCCTTAGGGTTTCCAGTGTCGATAATAACACATTTTAAAACCCTTTTTCCAGACGAGCACCGACCCCTAGGCCGGAGGTAGATTTCACCCCGAAAGAGATTAACACGATTCGAATAGAACACCCAAGAGTAGACAAACCCGAAGCCACCCCTCAAAAGGCGACACGTTAAATCACCACCTTGGATAGCAGAGAGCGAAAGCTACTAAGGCTAGACAAGTAGGCCCCACCTTCGCTCCCCGTCCAACAAAATAAGTGAATTCCGGTTAAAGTCCCGGGAAGCGACTTACCTTGAACTAACCAGGCTCACGCTGTTGTGAGCACGGCGGCGATGTGAAACCGCCGCCTCGGGACTTCTATTCCTCATGCACGTGGGTTATGAGGAATTGTTAGAGGCGCCAGCCAACAGTGTTAATGATCTTTCTAGGCGGAGGCCGGTGAAAGGCAGCCGAACTTGCCCCAGCTCTGGAATGAGCCGTAGCACGTTCGCCGGCGTTCACCGCATTGGCCTGATTGATGACCTCGCAGACCCATGTGTCTCACGAAGGGTCTTAGGACGGGAGAGGTAAAAATCGGAGCTCCCACCAGGACACCAAAGCCAGTCCTCCCTCGCGGCCCCAGAAACAACCAGATACCTGCTGCCAACTACCTTAAATCCAGAGAGAGTTTTTAAGCAATTAGTCCAACCTCTTGAAACAGTCTTCTAAGGAGGTCAAGAGGTCGCCCTTGTGGAAAGAAAGACTTGCTAACTAAGTAACATCTATCGGTGTTGAACCTGGTAAGCATCTCCAACTGGAAATGACTCCTCAGTGGGCTGAATGGCGAATGTCTCAACAGATGAGAACCAGAACTGGGCGAAATAAGGTTTCCTTGCAGAAGGGGCTATCTGGAAGCAGAATCAGGATACTTACCGGTGGTTGGGAACAGCACCACAAGACAATGGAACATCTATTGGTATGCCCATTGTGGAGCAACAATGCACAAATAAGGACCTAGCGGCAATTCAGTGAAGCAGGCCAGACGTCTGTACCATTCTGGTGGATATATTTGAGAACCCACAGTGTTTGGACACGATTAAGAAGAAGAAGAGGAAGTCACAAAAAAGTTTAATCAGATCTTGGACGCTTTAATCTTTGCAAGTGCAGTCGAATGGCGAGAACAACATTTTACCATTATCAAAGTCCATGTTGAATTTTTCTGCAAAACAGGGCCGCACCGAATGTAGCACTCGCAGAGTCTCTATCATAACTGGGCAGTTGAGAATAGGTTCTCGATCAAGGCCATACCTAGTAAAAAATTTCTTGGCTTTGTGCCACAGGGATCCCGGTTTTTGAATTGAACTGCGCTATGGCTTTAGGAGATGAGATATTCACTCGGGGACAGAAAAACCCTTTGACGTGGCGCGTAACTTCCTGTTTATAAAAGGGGGCGGAGCTATCAGGGCATATGGCGTGTGGTCGAACGGGTGACCCAGCAACAGTAAGCTCATTCAGGTGGCCATCAGAGGCAGTGCATTTTTCCCGGATAAACTCGCAGAGAACAGGAAGTACGCGCTCGTCAAAAGCCAACTCTGACAAAGGGTTTCGTCACACAAACAAAACCGCACCGTTGATTTATGGTTAATTTTCTGCGATGGTACTGATGCTTGAGTGAATTTTATTTTTAGATGCCCGGTAGCGTCGGCGTTTCCACCGCCAAACAGCGCCGAAATCTGAAGTACAAAAACCTTTTCACGTGAAATATACAGGAAATGTAGACGAATGTCAAAAGGAAACACAAAACATTGAGGGTGATGAAGAAATTCAACGGTAAAGGGTGGGAATTTTGATCCTAACATTGCACTATTTGCTGCTGCCAGGCGATTTACCGCCAACTTAAATAGACAGCTGTGAAAAAAAATAAAATATATGGCAGGGGGTGCAGGCCAAGAAAAATACGTATATTAAAAAAATTCAAAGATAGCCTAAGGTCCCATATCCATATCCATATCCAGGGCTTTGATCACTCACGGTGGAGGAGGGAACCCACTCCCTCAGAAGCTTCCACAATATCTCTTTATCTTTGGCCATTCTTGTCCAAGTTGGGACCAAGTGGTTTTTGTCATTTCGTCTCTCCATTTGGTTTTTGGACGTCCTGCTTTCTGGTCCATTCTCTGGGGGTCCCTCTGTCACTCTGTTGGTCCACATGTTTCTCTGCAGTCTACCGCAAAATGGCCTGTCCATCTATGTGGCACTTCCTAATTGCAGCGATAATCTCAGTACGCCTGTCTGGGATCGGATCAGCAGTTTCATTCTTTTTATCTTGAGTTGATGCCAAGCATGATTCGTCCATCTTCCTTGTGCAAATGCAAGCAACTCCAGCGTGGTGTTTCAAAGGCAATGTTCACTGCCGTATGTCATAACACAGGAAGAATGTATTCATTGAACACCCTGTTCTTTAGTCCATACTTGTCTTCTTATGTTTCATGATGTTTTCCCCCTTTTGCCAAATTGCTGCCCAAGGCTAGTCCACATTCTTCAATTCTGATCCAGGGCAGTAAGTCAACATCACGCATACCACGTCTTCCCAAGGTAGAGTAAGCTGTTTGACGTTATCAATGATTTGCCCATCTCAGTTATCTTGGATTTCCTGGTGCGGTCATTAAACATCACTTTGGTTTACCCAACATGCAATGATGAGTCCGAAGGTTGCTGGTGCTGTGAATGTCATTTAGCATGCTTTACAATTCCTCTGGTGGGAACTGGCAATCAGGATTAAATATTGTCGGCCAAAGAATAAGTGAGAGAGATCTTCACCCATCACAATGTTGAGGCCTCTTCCTTCCCAGTTAACATCTTGATCATGGCATGTGGGGAAAAGGCATGAGGTGAAGAGTTTGGGTGAATGTTGTCTCCCTGTCTTGCTCACACTCCTCTAGCTTGATCTTTTCACTGTCCTTGTGGAGCTTTAGGGTCGAAGAGGCACACTCTGTAAAGGTCACGTAAGCGATTGATGTAGGGGGTCAACTCTGGTTTCTCTAAGTGTGTGAATTGGGTTTGAATTCAACAGAGTCAAACGCATTCTCAAAAGTCAACAAAGGTCAAAAGTGAGCAGGATTTATACTCATTAGGCTCTCTGTTAACTGGCTAACAACAGTATGTGATCAGTGGAAGAAAATCCTGGTCTAAAACCGCTTGGGCTCTTGGTTGGTGTTGTTTCAGAGTGTTCAGCAGTATTTCAGCACGGAACCTGGATGGAAATACCTTGTACATTACAAGTAGAAGACTATTTTGGCTGTGTTTTGATGTCAGATGTATCTCCTTTCTTATGGAGAATAAACGACAGATGCATTCTTCCCGTTGCCTGGGGACCTCTTCCCTATGTAAGGCTCTGTTAAATAGCTTTGTTAAGTACCTCAATATGGGCTCACACCTCCATCTTGAAGAACTCCTGCTGTAATACTATCCTCTCCAGGGGCTTTTTCTCGCGTAGTTCTTTACTGCATCCCTTACTTCGGAAGGCATGATGGAAGGGGGTGGTGTTTCCACTTTGTGGGTACCATGACTCAGCAAAGGGTTTTTCTTGTGTTGCCTG
>JAMKCH010029386.1:0-18120 GCA_023653785.1 Ophioderma brevispina
ACAACAATGCCCGGGGGGGTACCAAAGTTTGGTTTGGGTAGGGACGTGCCTCCGAGAGTCTGGAAGTAGGACCCATATCTATACCAATATTTGCTATAGAGGGGACCCATAGTTATATACATACCAGAGGTGCAAATTTTGGACAAAAAAAAAATTTCCTAAAAATTTTGCATTTCAAGCAAATTTTGAAAATTTTGGCTTCAGATTTAAAAAATTGAGAACATTTTGAAAAAACGACCCATTGCTATACCAAAATTGGCATGAAAAAAGGGGTCATTGCTATACCAGAAGGCTAAAAATGAGACCGATGTCTACAGCACGTCCCTGTATGGTCATTTGTGTCGATGTGTCGAGTAGCCGCCCTCCCCCCCCCGGAGAAATCACGTTGCATTTGCATTTGTTGTTGTGCAACGGGCTGTGACTGCGCTGGCCTTGGTTCGTTTGCAGTGATATCCGTGTTCACTGTACTAATGTTCAAAACTTCTGCGTAACTGATCTTCATTTCTTCCATTTTAACGATTTATACCTTGTAAAACCTTGTAAAACAATATTAGAATGTTGTAAAAATTTCCTGTTATAAATCTCTCTAAACCATGAATATTTGACAGTTTTTGACCACTGGTACTCAGAACGATCCGCAGATGCCGAGCTGACCTACGACCCACTACTTATACCTCTTGACTTTTGATATGTTATCCGCTCATCATTTCTAAGTACAACACTAAAGTTATTTCTGTTGCAGTTATTTTAAGGTCAAACCATTATTTTCTTTTAATTTCTTGCACTTTTATAGTTAGATGTTGACAGATCGACACAATATACTATGGGCAAATGAACAGTAAATGTACGGTCATCTTATAGGTTATAGACCGTATTCAATATGACGTCAGCCACCAGACATGTTGGTGGACAAGATGCATACATTCCAGGACTACAATACATTCACCTGTCAATCGATCCATGTTTAGCGATTGCACAGGGATCATCGACAGGTGAATGTATTGTAGTCCTGGAATGCGTCTATCTTGTCCACCAACATGGCTGGCTATTGGATACGGTCTATTGAGCTCGGTTACCAAATGGATATGTTGTGCTCCTGGCTAGAGTTGAAAAGAGGTAGTACTATACTTTAAATCTACTTCACGCTTTAAGTTAACAGGATGGCAAACAGGATGGCAAGTGAGATCGGCCTCTCGAGAACTGCTCAAATGTGGTACAATTCATACTTTTTCTAGAAGAACTACCAGCGTGTGTATCGACGGCATTCTTTCCGAGCCTCGTTTCATGGAATATGGTCTTCCTCAGGGCTCAATCGTCGGACCAGGCTCGTTCAAAATTTACACAATCCCTATAGGTCGTATCATCAGAAATCATCATATCTTGTATCACATGTATGCTGACGATATTCAACTCTTTCTCAGCTTTAGGCCTAATCCTTCCAATCCTGACTCCATCCAATGTGCTCTATCAAAACTCTCTTCATGCATCACCGAGATTAAACTATGGATGACCAACAATATGATAAAGTTAAATGATTCAAAAACTGAATTCTTTGTTGCAATTTCACCAAATAACAAATACAAGATGCCTGCTGTTCATCTCCAGATTGGATCTGAAATTGTCCAACCATCTGACACTGTTCGCAATCTAGGCATCCTATTTGACAGCCATATGTCTGTGTCTCAACAGATTTCAGGATTGTGTAAAAGCCTCTCCTTTCAACTCCATAACATATCACGGATACGCCGTTTTCTTGACCAAGACTCATGCCATCATGTCAGTGGCGTAACGGGCCTGCCCGCTCTGAGGGGGAAAATTTCCCAGTTTTCGGAAATTTTCCCTCTTAGGGGGTCAAAAGGCCAATTTTTCCCGGCCAGAGGGCTAAAAAACGGCTGATTTAGCATGATTTTTGCAATTTTTTTCACGGCCAAAGTCGTCAGGGGGGGAAAAAAAAAAAAAAAAAAAACCCCCCCCCCCCCCCCCCCCCCCCCCCCCGCCTGTTACGCCACTGCATCATGTTGTTAGATCCCTAGTGCTCTCTCGCATTGACTATGGGAATGTCCTTCTCCTTGGATCAAGTAACTCTGATTTGACCAGGCTTCAACGCTTACAGAACTGGGCTTCAAAACTGATTTATTGTGCAAAAAACATGATCATGCTACACCATTCTTAAAACAGCTTCATTGGCTGCCCATCAAAGAAAGAATTGAATTCAAGATTCTACTTTTTGTGTATAAATGTATTAACAATATTGGTCCATCATATCTTGCTTCTAGATTGTCACTTTACACTCCTTCACGGGTTGGGTTGCGTTCATCATCTGACTCTACTCGGCTTGCGGAACACAGAATTCATCCAATGACATTCAAATCAGCTGCTGACAGGTCATTCTATTTTGTTGCACCAAAATTATAGAACAACCTCCCACTTACACTCCGTTCAGCAAAATCTGTGAATGTTTTTAAGAAAAACTTGAAATCTTATCTGTTTCCATATTGATTGTCGTAGCTCTTTTATTATTACTCATTTTTTTGCACTCTCTCATGCCTTGTATCATCACAAACCGCTGTGATCTTGATGGAATGGCGGTATACAAAAATGTGTATGTATGTATGTATGTATGTAAGTTCGATTGTTTAGAATGGCAGTATAACGTTTGCTTAAAGTATTGTAATTTGAATGTACATTATCAGGGGCGGATCCAGGATTTGAAAAACGTCAAAATTACCGGGGGGCTGAAAGGCTAAACTTGTCCAAAATGGGCTGATTTTGCAAGATTTTGCAGAATTACCGGGAGGCGCGCGCCCCCTCCGCCCCTCCCTAGATCCGCGCCTGATTATACAATAACATTCCAAACCACTGGTTGTGGAACATGAAAATATATATAAAATACATTCAAGTATGGAGAGGGTTCAGAGTTTGCCGAGCGGTCGGAATTTGTGCTATTTGAAGTGGTTTCAAACCCATTGTCTGTCCCAAAATGTTCTAGTAGGAAATATTCGGGAGGTGTGGTTATGCGAGGAATAAGGTTTCAGAATTTGTCCTCTACCCCATTTACCGTATAAAACGTGTCTCATGTGTATACGGTGGGTGGCCGGCGTGACGTGGATCGGAGAGTAGCTCTCTTATGTGTTCGGGTTAATTGTGGGAATTCACGGGACCACCATTTCACGTGACAGACCTTATCAAAAATAGGAGATCATCACAGGTCTGTTAATTACCTCAATCTAGATACCAAACTAGGTAAGGCGAGTATGGAAGAATAGGCAAAAAACATACATATTCCTAACGTCCATAGAGGATAATCTGACAATCACCGCAAAAATAGAGGTAGCGGTATTTGTGTTGTCAGATGAAGGGGCACTTTTCCACTAACCCAAAGCAGGGGTCCCCTCAGTGATTTTTTGTCAGGTGAGTTTTGAAGCGATTAAGGGAAGTTAGGGATATACTTCAGCAAACAATGGAGCTAAATATATTCACCAAGCAGCCCAGTATAATACGGAGGAGAAAAACATTTCAGATTCTTTTCATCTGGGAGTGCAGGCCATTGTTTAATATATATTGTCTCGGAGTTGAAAATATTTTAGGTGTTATCAGCTCCCAGATTTAGACTCAGTATTTTTTTATGACGTAAGCACAGAATACTTATTCTCGTTCACAAATAAAGAAAGGTTTTAGCTTCTATAGGCGTGTTCAATTAACTTCGATCGTATTTTTCATAATTTATTCAAAAAGGAAGAAAGACGAACAAAAGTAATGAAAGAAAAGTTGCTGGGCAAGCTTTGACCTAACAACTTTGTGCAAACCCAAATCCGTAACTTATGGCTTAACTTCATTTTTATTCAATTTACCGCGTTTTCAAAAGAAAACTATTTGTCAACGACCCGTGTTATAATGTAAACTGGTTAGTTATTGTGCACAAGGACGGGTATTTTGTTATTCAATCCGAATCGTGGAGGCGATAACACCTGGAATCTTTTCTACTGCATGGCAATATAACAATGACTCTGCATATTAGGCTGACTGTTGAATATCTTTGGCTCAAGGTTTGCTGAAGTCTATGCATATTGAGAAAAGAAATTGAGGTAACAGATTTTTCATTTTCATGATTTTAATAATATATTTTGAATTTACACTTGGCTTGGCCCTAGCCCCCTGGTGGCCCGGGACTACAGAATTGTTATATAGTTGGTTATTTTGATCTACGCCCCACAGTCTATTATATATCAAATTCTGATGAATTCAGCATGTAGTACACCTATTTCAACCCGCCGTCCTCCTTGTCTATCCATTGTTAGCACTTGTTGTTAGCTTGTCACTCACACACTATGAGTTACAATATGCTCATCCTCCAAGGACACAGTTCAGTGGGTTGTACTTGTACAAGCATTGACATGAACTGACCTTGTTTCCTCTGTGCATCATATATCATACCCAAAAACCAGGGGTGTAATTTCTATATACACTGATGAATGGAAGTTACTGAACTGTGCCATGGGAGTTGAGACAACTCTAGTTCATAGTGACTCGAGAAATGAAGAATGGCCTTACTCACCTGAATCATCAAGGAATCATGGTGAGCATTACAAAATATTTAAGAAAGCAGACGTGCAATTCGACAGAAGGATGTTACATAATCAGTCAAACATGATCAAGGTGCCTATTATACGATGTTTTAAAGATACTCAGGCCCCTATTCCAAAGCGTTTAACTAAACGCGATTTTAGCTTAAAATCACCGTAATTTCAAATTGCGTTTAAGTAAAACGCTTTTAAATATTTTTAACCATTGCTTACTTAAACTGAAGTTTTAAACTCCAGTAACATCGTCGTTATTTAAAGACGCTAACATGAGTGTACAAAAGATCCTATTGTGTTTTAATGGTGTATCACGGCCCCGGGGGCTTACTCAACTTGTTTTCAGGTAGGGATGTGCGGCCCGAATTTGGGGGCTTGGTAACGGCTTGGGAACTGAAGTTCTTAAAGTAGGGCATTATGAACTGAAACTTTGATAAATTTGCAGGTCTTGGAACTGAAATTTGGCTAAAATTTAGCTTCTGAGGCAAACATTTTCCCAAGAGGACCCTTAAGAACTGAATTGTGCTTCAACTGGAACCCTTAAGAAATGCTGGAGAGGTGCGAAATGTGGTCTGAAGGGCCGCAGATACCCGTACCTCTTTCCTATGTCAGTAACCCCCCCGGGATCACGGCTTTCCGTAGCGTTTAGGTTATTACACCAACTGGCCGGGAATGATACGCGCCATTGCTGCTGTCAAATAGACCATTTGTACGATCCCCGAAATGCATCTCGTATGGTGCCCATTTCCATCCGGGAACTTGTACCAGAGTTCATGTTTACAAAAAAAATGTTGTTCGTTCGCGTGCCTAAAATTCCAATACAAAGTACCTTTTCACGTGAAGTTAATCTTACAAAAATGTAGAAGAATATCAAAAGAACAAAAAACAATCGAGGCACTGGTGTTGAAATTCACGACAAAAACTGATATTTTCGATCGTAACTGTGCCCTACTTGTCACCTGCCGGACGAATACACAACTATAGTGCAACGTCACAGATAGGGTAAGTTTTCTGGTATTTTGTTTACGCTCTTAACCGTATGTTTTTAGCCGACTTGAGGCTGGTACAAGTTCCCGGATGCAAATGGGCACAATACGAGATGCATTTCGGGGATCGTGCAAATGGTCTATTGGGCTGTGCAGTGAACCGTTTACTTGACGTCGAAAACACACATTAAACTAGCCCCGTACCAAATTTAAAATTAGATGCGTTTTAGCGGAGTTAAAATTGCGTTTAACGTTCAATCGCACTAAACATCTTTCTGAAATTATGAGATATTTTTCTTTTTACCATCAGAAACTCATACCTGGAATTTTGGTATTGTCAACATCTTTATATTCAACATGGCAGTCAGAATTGACGCCTTCAACTTAATGGCCCGTATTCCAGAAACTTGTTTAGCTAAACGCGATTTTAGCTTAAAATCGCCGTAATTTAAAATTGCGTTTAAGCAAAACATCTATTTCCATATCATAAAAGTTACATATAAAACATACAAAAGAACAGATATGGAGAAGACCAAGAGGCCAAATAGACAAGAAGCGGCTTCGCCTTAAAACAAAACATTATTATTGCAACTATAATACACTAAATAAACAACCATTGATATACGAACAAACAGGCAAACAAACAAAATAAATGCCCCAAACAAGATGTTACTCAAATCTAATTCAACTATTTGTATACGAAGTAATAAGGTGATTTTGAGAAGGGTCTAACTTTTTTTGAGATTGATTGCCATTTTATGTTTGGCTAAATTTGTTTAAAAACAATGGGACCTGGTGCCCTCACCCTTAGAAGCCAAAGTTTAAGTGCCAGTATTCAAGAAACTTGTTTAGCTAACGCGATTTTAGATTAAAATCATCGTAAATTAAAATTGCAAAACGCGTTGAAATATTTAACGTTTGCTTGCTTAGAACAAGAACCTTTAAGAAGAGTAACAATCGTGGTTATTAAGACGTAAACTTGGTGTATAAAAGGCCCTATTGTGGTTTAAAGGTTGAACGCCACCAAAGTGTATTACGGCTTTCCGTAGCTTTTAAAGGTGATCTCATTGCTCGACGGAATATATTAAGCTATATACCAATGGAAGCTTTTCTATCGCGATTTTATATGTAACTGGGTCATATTTATGCTAATCACGATTTGGTTACAAGAGCAAAATGAAAAATCGCTCTTTCAAGCAACACCACTTAAGCGAAAGTCAATATTATTGACTTGGCCACTGTGAGGTTGTTTTTGGTGACGTCACCGATTGTGTAACCGTCAATGCAAGTAAACAAAATTCCCATTCGCTTGTATCGCTCGCTTCTGCGCTTCGACAAGGGGGGGAACCCATTCAAACCAGTCTCCGTGCTGGGCGCTGAATTTTTTGAATATGCACGGAATAATTATCAGTTTGGGTGCTGTATACACACATATGTCAATTCCATACAAACAATCCGGCAAAATATTCAGTTGGTGGATGTTGGGTGCTATTGGGTGGTTTAAATTTTGTCCTACCCATGGCAACCACGAAATGAAATGACACGTCAGTGTCTTGATTTAAATAAACCGCTCCAGAGACATCTTTCACCTAAGCGCGCATTGCATTATGCGAAAAAAGAGATCTCACGCACAAGATCCAGGGCCTATTATTACACCTGGCCACCTTAAAACCTACATCAATTTGTATCACTACACCGATTAGTGTATATGCAAAGCGGCCACACACAGTATGTGGAAGAAGCGGAGGCAGCCATGCTTTCTATTGTTGGTACTCTACATTTTCTCTTTGTGGTCGGCAAAAACATGCGAGACGATGAATTCTAAGATGACGTAACGTTTTGCTTATCTATCTATTAGCAAATCTTTGGCTTGCGAAAGACCTTACCATGTTTCGCTAAAACTGCTCAACAAATCAGAATTATGAGCACTACAGATACAGCAGCTAATCTGTTGAAGTATCTGGTAGATTTGATGGCTCCATCTCACTCAGTAACCAGAGGAGGCGGTTTTCCGTCGGCATTTGATACTCCTGAATTCCTTACTCACAGTATTGCTGCCATGTATGGTAAACAATTGTCGCTAGTTAAAGTTAATTTTCCCCAGTTATGGCTGGATGAGCCAAGACTTTACCGGAAAGCCAATAGCAAAGCCAACAGTGGTTTCATTTTTAAAAAAGGTTTCAATAAAGTAATTGAGTGACTGTTTCCCGATCCGAGAAAAGTAGATTAAGATATTCACCGTTACTCCATCTGAAAGCGCCTATACCTCATGTAATTCAATCGGTTAGCATAAGAGGGTGTAACGTAAATCTATGGAAGAGTCGTGTCTTTACGCACGCGGTAGTTTTTAACTACCACCCATGCTCCAGGGGCAGGTCTCCCGCACTAACCTCAAAGGACAGCTATTTATTTTTCATGCTCCAGGAGCATTATTGGTGGTCAAAATCTCACACTTTCGTGTAAACACAGCTGGCCTCTGAGCTCTGCTCGCAACTCACGATTCATCGTAAGCGATGAGAATTCAAGCGATTTTTTCACATTTCTTGCACACTTATGAAGCCGGGAATTATAATTACGAATCTACAAGATCAAGAAACCTAGTCAACCAACATTTATCGCTATATTGGCGAAATTCAACGCAGGAGAAGAGGAGCGATTTGGGGTTCCTTTACATTGGAAGATGCATTGCGCAACAAGACTTGTACAATCGCCTATGTCACACGAATTTGCCAAAGTCAGAGAAGGAAAGCTTAAGCGTATTTTTGGGTGTAAAATCGCAACGAAATATAGGGTTAGTTTTTTGGTTTATAGCGGATATATTATACGATTATTTTTTTTTGGGAAAAGATATTTTTGGCATCCTGAAGCCACAAGCTTTCCATTGGTATATAGCTTGATACACCAACTGCGCGAGAATGATATGCAGCATTGCTGTTGTCAATTAGACAATGCAATGGGCCGTGCACTTGACGCAAACACACACTAAAAACTATCCCCGTACCTAGTTTAATTTCGAAGCATTTTGGCGGACTTCAAATTGCGTTTAACTTTAAACTCCTTTCTGGAATTGCGTTTACTTAAGCGATACGTTTATGATTATCTCACATATAAACGTTCACTTAGCTTAAAATCGCGCTAAATACCTTTTCGGAATACGGGCCATTTTGTTTTTCATTAAATGATAATCATTTATATTTCTGTTTAAATTATTATGAATATTCTTTTAGTAAAATATTTCTCAAATATTGGGCGTAATTGATCAGTAGAATGTTTGAAGAGAAACACTCTAAGCTCTAATTTATACATGTCAAAAACATTTAGGCCCGTATTCCAGAAACTTGTTTAGCTAAACGCAATTTTAGCATCAAACCGCCGTAATTTAAAATTGCGTTTAAGCAAAACGCGTTTAATATTTTTTACCATTTGCTTACTTAAACGGAAACTTTAAACACAAGTAACAACATTGTTATTTAAAAACGCTAACTTGAGTGTATAAAAGGCCCTATTGTGATTTAAAGAGACACTGGCACATTTGAAAAATAGTGCGCCCTCAAGATTTTTCAAATCGATATTTTTGCATGGTTGCAAAGCTTTTATATACAAAAGCCCTCACCAGAAATTATTAAGACCAGATCAGCTTCCTTATGGGTAAAGAGAACGATTTTATAATTTAACGTCGCCGGTGACATTAATTCAGCAGACGACGAAAATGGCGTTTAACACAAGAACACGCACGCCGCATGCATGTTTCCCACGCTATGCACACTGTTTGATCGGTCTATAACCTTTGTGGTTTTAATATCAGTGAGTACGAGTCAAAAATATTCATGTAATATACACATTTGTTGATTAAAGTTATGGGAAACTTAAAAGTTGGCCTACAAATTACCTGGATGTCTTTATCCTCATATCAATGTCCAATATGTCTTTGTCAATCTGTTTTGGGGTATGTTATTTTTATGTGTAAAATATATCTCTGTTCTTCCAATGGCCTAGACTATCATTTGAGAGCAAATTGAAGAAATTTCATATTTTGTGAAAATGTGCCAGTGCCGCTTTAATGGTTGAGCGCACAAAGTGTATCACGGCTTTCCGTAGCGTTTAAGGTGCTACGTCCACGAACTGCGCGAGAATGATTTGCACCAATGCTGTTGTCAACTGGACAGTGCAATGAGCCGTGCACTTGACAAAAAACACACACTAAAACACTGCTTAAACTAGCACCGGATCTACTTTAAATTTCTTTTGTACTTTTATCATAATTTTTAATATAATAAATTTAATAAGTTCTGTAATATATTACAATGTCATATGGTATTTTTTACATTTAAACGAACTTTATCATACGAACGAGCGGCCAAATTGGCTGTCATCTTGGAACTAAAGCAGGACAATATTACAAATATGCTAAATAAGAATTTACAATGTCCTTAAAACTATATACTTATATATATTTCTACACAAAACAAACAGGTATATATCTGGTAAATAGTGAGAATCTGTCCATGATTTCGCCATTTTCCTTCATCATACTCTGAAAGTGTAATGTAATATATGTATGAGGACACTCATCATGGGTGAATCGGAATGGCCCATCCTTTTTTCGCCTATTATATCACATTTTCAGAGTATGTTGAGAGAAAAAAAGGTCCACTGATGAAATTCTAAACATGATTTAAACCTGGCATTCATAATACATGGACCAGGCTTTTAAAATCAGCCCTTTTAGACTGTACCTATCATGTCCGAATTTCGAATTTTCTAACGTGTCAGATAAAAAAAAAACAAGATTAGTTACTTGACCATATAACAAAAACAAGCTTTGCCATGTTCTACAAATTTGATACCTCATTTGCATAAATAGCCTCAATATTGTTGCCATAGCGATTCTTTCAGTTTAAACGATGTCGGCTTCAAAGTCGCACTTAAACTTATTGAAACAGTTGCTTTTGTCACAAGAGTGCCTAATCATATACATAAGGAGTTATGAAGAGAATGTCGTGTTTAATTACCCTTTTGGTGCAACGTTAAAATCTGTGTAAATATTTGTGCAAAGTGTTGCCATAGCAACAATATTCGGGCTAATTACGCATGTATGGTATTAAAATGCGCAAAAACAATTGTTTGGTTTACTAACATATAAGTACGAAAAATTTATAAACAGGTACGGGAAGAGTTCCATATATACACCCTTAAAATTGTACACGATTTTTTTATCTATGATCAAACACTAACAAAAATCCTAACCCTAAGGCCAAAAATAAGAAAAAAAAATATTACATGAAGAACTTTAAAGTGGAATACATATGGAACTTTTGGCACGAATTCTTATGTTGTGCTCTTCCTATAAGCACCTATAACACCAAAAACCAAAGCTAAAT
This sequence comes from Ophioderma brevispina, assembly GCA_023653785.1. NCBI lineage: Eukaryota > Metazoa > Echinodermata > Ophiuroidea > Amphilepidida > Ophiodermatidae > Ophioderma > Ophioderma brevispina. The sequence continues at coordinate 10,945 of JAMKCH010029386.1, forward strand.
AAATCTAACAAACATGGATATTATGATAAACGTGGCATCAAGGGTCAACTAAAATCGCTCGCATTAAAGTGAGTGATTTAGAACTGGGAAGGTCTTTTATGAATTTGAAAAAAAATGAATCAGGGCCTGAGCAAGGCTAAAAATTAAAGACACTATCTGTGATCCAACCGAAAGAGTCAAAATATTTGAAATTTGCAAGAATAGCTTAAAAGTGAAGGATGAGTCTGTAGAATTCTCATAAGTTATCTTTTGCAACTGAAAAATTGACAGAAAAGGAAGAAAAACAGCAGTTTTCAAAGATAAGAATCTCCATTGAATTGTGTGTTGTAGTAAGTGTCCGTACGGACAGTAATGACTAAAATATCCGATTTTGTCATTATTAGGTTGTTTTGGTCTTATCACTTGTAGGGTAAGTTAGGATACCTATTCTTGTTACAGACATGCAAAAATCTGATTTTTGATCATTTTTTTAGCAAATCACTGATAGTGTCTTTAAGGCACCCTAATGCCACGAACCTCAAATACCTTAACCTGTTGATAAAGGTAAATTAGGGGTTCATCCACAATATTTTGGGTATGAACGCTTGTTTATGCCCGAGGGCTTTCCCGTTCATGTTTACCGTACTTTCTGCTAACTATTACTTACAAAATTAAACCATTAAATATCATATTCGGCCAGAATTTGAATGATTTTTACCACTTTCGGCGATCGTCACGGCAGCCATGTATAAACGCTTGTTTATACATGGTCACGTGACGCGTATTGACCAATCGCGTACGCCGCCACATGCGAGGTAAACATGAACACTTGCTTTTATTTCACACAAAGTTGTGTGGAAAGAGTTGTCCCCATTGAATTGTTTTTAGCATGTTTTTTCTTGTATTTGGATACAAGATCGGCAATAGTGTACAAGTATGGGTTTATGGCAGAATTTATTGGTAGAACTAGGGTTACCAACCAGGCATGTACTGACGGAGGCAGAGTTAGTACCTTAAATTGCACTAAAACACCAAGAAGAATAATGGGAAACCAACAGCAGAAATCCGTAGCCACTATGGCTGTTACCTTAGTGGTCAATCTGATTTGTTCTTGCATATTTCTCGTACGTCCTGATTTTTTAGATGACCTTTTAATGGCTCTCATTATTTGTATGTAACAGCCAAGTATTACTAGGTAACAGAAAGAGTTTAGGCCAAGAAAAACTGCTGTAGAAAAGAAGAGACCGGTTTCACGACCTTTGAACTGTGTTATTGAAATAGCCTTTTCATAATATATTGAGTATGCCGAGTGATATTCTGTTTTGGTGAACTCCTCAACTGAATACACTTTGGTTAAGGCCAATGGGAGACCAATACATACATGGGAATTGTCGTAAAATTTGAAGTTAATTCCAACATAGGCAGAAGGAACAATGCCAAATACCAATGATATAATCCATATTATTACAGCAGCGACCTTGGCTGACCACGATCGAATTTGTCTTGCAGAGCATGGGAAATTAATGTTCAGAAATCTATCAATACTAATCAATGTAACAAAGAACACAGAAGCCTCGGAAGATATAATTGATAACGCTCCGGCAATTCTGCAGATAATGCCAGATCTCCACGCTTCAGATTGCATTGGGAAGAATTCACCAAAGTAGACATCAGCAGATGCAATGGTTATCATATAGATACCCATAAGTGTGTCTGCCGCAGCAAGATTGCTGAGTAATAAGTCCTGTACATTATATTTGTGGATAGTCTTCCTTTTCCAGACCAAAACGAACAGATTCCCGCCAAGGGCATTGAAACCAATGATCCACGTGATAATCATTAGGACCATATCTGACAACAGCCTATCGCACGTGAGATAGGGGGACCTGTCATGGACAGCACTACAATTAACATCACTTGGTATGTAGCATTCGCATATCTCATGTTGACTGACATAAATTTCGGAATCATTCTGAAGGCCAAAGAAGGAATCGGTTTGCACCCAGGTCAGTGCATTGCCCCTTAAGTTGAGAAACTTTAAACGAGATAGATGTTCAATGCGTGGAATAACTTTCAAATTATTATCAGATAAATCAATTAATGAAAGATTAACAGTGTCTTTGAATATATCGGTTGGTAACCTTGTGACATTATTTCCATTTAAATACAACATTGTCATTTTAGACAAACCTTTTAAGAAATCATGGTCAAGTGCTTTTAACCGGTTGTAACGCAGAGATATTGCCCTAAAGTCATGTAAGCCAGTTAGTAAATTTGCAGGCAGGTTATTTATTGTATTATTATCTAGATTTAGAAGACGTAAGTTGGTTGTGTCCTTGAACAACCCGTTTGGCAATCTGCTGAACAAGTTTTTATTGAGAACCAATGACGTTAATTTAGGTAAACTGTGAAATAAACTCGCGTCCAACTTAACCAGTTGATTTCCAAACAGAAACAAATCTCTCAGATTACCTAGACCTTGAAACAGACGAACTGGCAATGTTTTCAACCTATTACCACCAAGATTCAGATAGGTTAAACTATCTAAAGATTGAAATGAACGAACATCTAGTACAGTTAATTGATTTCCCCAAAGTGATATCTTATTAAGGGAATACAAACCTTCGAAAACATTCTCATCAATTGTGGTCAACTGATTTTCGTCAACATACAACTGGATCAGGTTATCTAAGCCATTAAACACTTGACTTTGCAAGGTCACTAACCTGTTCCTCCGAAGGTCTAGCGTTTGCAAACTTTGTAACCCTAGAAATGAATTGTTTTGAAGCTGTTCTATTTTGTTATCAGTCATGTCTAACCAAAGTATACCATCTGGGTAGAGAAGGAACTTAGGGCCCTGTTCCTGCTTATCGTTTAAGCAATGAAAGACCACCTCTCTCTTCCTAACTGTGGCGGCGCAATCTGATTGGAAGTTCATCCAACAGTCGCCTATAATGTCATACGGTGACTCGCATGTTATCATGCTGTTATACCCTTTGAGATCATGACAACCGTATACCGCATTTGCAATTGAATCTGATTGATTGTAATCAATAAACTCTGGGCAGAAGGCATATGGCCTTGTATTTGCTACCTCTATGATTAAAACTTCTGCACTACCTTGCAGATTCAACGTAATATTTTTGTGTATAAAAGTAACATTACATACACTTGTCTGTCTATTTATCACTACATACTTATTTTGACATGACTGCAAGTACATATCACGTTCTATATAAAGAAGAAATGTATCGTTAGTTGTATCAGCATCAATTTTTGGTACCGTTATTCTGAGTTCATGAGATTCAGTTGATACTGTGACATGAAGACTGCACGTGTGATATGCACTTCCTTGTACATGCACAACTCCTAGGCCGGTCTTGCTATCATCAAGTGAACATGTCGTGGTAGTGTTGTCGGACTCATTCCACGCAGGTTTCACCAGTACCGTGGACGCAAGGTTGATATGGAATTCAATCGTCAAAAGTATAACATAAAGTCTCCGCATAACAGCCATAATCCATTAACGATAATCCAGTATGTCTGTCAATTTTAATGGGATTCATCCCCACGGCAAAACTATCTTGGATAACAATGCCCTCAAAGTTGGATCCTGAATTGCTAATGGAGCTATATGGTAGACAGTGGATTTTAACGTCAAGCTAGAGAATTAAAATGTATAAAGCATCCAGTTACTCGCAAAAAGGTAAAGATCTTGCTTTAATAAACATGAAGGCAGTGATACTAGTTTTCTTTCATTACAAATGGCTCTAAATTATAGTAGATTTCAAAATAAGTGTGATCTCACTAAAAGTTTTAGGTCTGTCCATTCACCGTGAGAGGTAAGAGGAATTATCTTGGATAACAATGTCCTCAAAGTTGGATCCTGATTTGCTAATGCTATACGTTTGACACTGGATATTAACGTCAAGCTAGGGAATTAAAATGAATAAAGCATCCAGTTACTCACAAAAGGTAAACATTTTGCTTGAATAAACAAGGCATGGATACTACATTCCAAATAGCATATATGTGGTAGGTGACATTGAAAGTCTGAAGATTTCCGTGTCAGGCCTGGGATAAGCAGAAAAGATCAGGAGACACCATATTTCAATTATCGGAGATGCCAACTTTGCTATTCCTTTCTTTGAGATATGAGTTGAACCAATTTAAGGCACAACCTCCGATGCCATACTCATACCTACATCATGAAATCCACCGTGGCAGAATCGCCATCTCTTTTGGAACAGAATGCGGTAATCATGTACTTTCGTTGTGTTTGATCTCATATTCATTTACATCAAACAACTAATTAACTCTGATTCTGAATTAACTTCATAGTAAGCCTCAGATAGAGCAAAGGACATTTCAAAAAGTAATTACCTTTTTGAACTTACCGATGTTGAATTAAAATATTTTCACGGGATATATTCACCGTGGCTTCGTCATCAACCGCTGCTAGAACATTTTATGATGAATTGCTACTTTTGTTTTTTAATACTCTCAGAACGGTTATAAATATTTAGTTCGACGTCTGGGATTTGACGATAAATGAAACCGAGTATTTCCCCTGCAGGCGTTCAGTTCACAAATTAATTTCCATTTAAATGATACCTTTCAATTATGAAAGTGATGAAATTGAGTATACCAAAATACATGTGGCTCTATACTAATATATTTATAAAGAGGTTTAGAATTTTCCCAAACCTCCGTTCATCTTTCAACTACAATGATCACATTTCTTCTTTTAGAACCTTTAAATCGACATGCAATGACCCACAACCTCGTCTCAGATGTATCTTAAAAAAATGAAGATGTTTATACCAACTAAACCGTTATGGTTATCCATTAAGCCCGTTTTGTTTTGTTTTTTTGGAAAGAAATGCATTTAGAGGCTTAAATTGCAGGACAACAATGAGCAAAATATGGCGTTCCATATTGTAACATTAAAAATTTAAACTTAAACAGTTAAATCGGGGGCCCTATATAAAGACAATAGGAACTCACACCTTTAAAATATTACTAAAATCATATATTGTATATAGGGCAACTTAGAATTTTGTGAGGAATAAGAATATCTGAGGTAAACATCTCAAATCCCGAACGCACCCCCTCAAACGGGATTCTGTAATGGGGCCCTAAAATCTGAGAGGATGACAAGCGTCTTGGTGGGCTAACTGAATAATTTGAGTGTATTTAATCATATCACATGTGCGCAATATGCATGCATTTATGCGTATTATTCTGCATATACATTCCCGCCATACGGTATCTCTGTCTTATTGCTCACGTTATTATTGAATATTTATATAATATTGGATGGCTGAGGTTGATAACAGAAAATATCGCCTGAGCCTAGATCAAATATCGGGCGAGTCGAAGACGAGCCCGATATTTTCTTGGCGAGGGCGATATTTTCTGTTATCAGCCGAAAAAAGCTATCCAATATTATTATTATTATGCAAGAAGAAGCTGACTTCACAAAAATAGTTTTAAAATGGCTTCAAAACTAATAAAAACAGAGTATTTGCTTGATGAGTTGCATGACCAAATGGCCAATATTTTTGCGTATTGTGCAGTGTTGGGCGGTGCGCGCTAATCGCACTGTGGTATTGCACCACAGATGCATAATAATTGCTTATATTGAATTCACTTCTTAATATTAACCGTACTATATTATGCTACAAATCTTTATAGCCTGAGCATATCTGTATGCATACACTCAAAATGTTCAGTATTGTGACTTAAAATAATTAATCATAAATACTCAATTCAACAATTATTTTATAGTACTCAAAATATGTAAATGGCTAGAAATTTTCACAAATATACACCCTTATTTCATTTGAGAAATGTTAATCATCAAACATATCATACATACATACACATATCTATAGTTTAATATATATTATATATATATATATATGTATATATCTCTATATATATCTATATATATATATATACATATACCTATATATATAATATATAATAGGCGAGGAGGCTATCTTCATGCAGAGTGCTCAATTCTTGAAAGAGCGAGAAATTGATGAACCTACTGAACGGTAGTTGTTACTTACTACAATGTCAGTAAGGTGAGATTAATTTATATATTATTATATCAAGTTGTGATGGCGCAATTGGTTAGCGCGCTCTAGTACTGACAAGAGGTTGTGGGTTCGAGTCCCCCATTCACCATCAAGTTCCTTTTAACGATAGCATGCAACGCCCCTTTGGTATCATTTCTTTTCGCCTAACATTATTTCTATAACAAACATCACATCAGATTTTCGTGTCACTCACCTTTTTTGATATATAATTAATTTGAGTTGTCCGTATCACATTCGAGAAAACGAATGATGATCGTCTGAGTGAGGGGCGGCACCTACGTTACGTCGAAATGGCGGGGAACTCTAGTGTGTAAAACTCGATTCACAAAAACCCATCAAGTTGTGATGGGCGCAATGGTTCGCGCGCTCTATTACCGACAGAGAGGTTGTGGGTTCGAGTCCCATTCAACAGCAAGTTTTCCTTTTTAACGATAGCATGCAACGCCGCCTTTGTTATCATTCTTTCGCCTATACAATATATTTCTTAACAAAATCACATCAGATTCGTGTCACCTCACCATTCCTTACTATATAGTATTAATTTGAGTGTCCGTATCACATTCGAGAAAATGAATGGTGATTGTCTGAGTGAGGGGCGGCACCTACGTGACGTCGAAAGGCGGTGGAACGCTAGTGATGTAAAAACTCGAACAAAAACCCATCAGTTGTATGGCGCAATGGTTAGCGCGCTCTATTACTGACAGAGAGGTTGTTGGTTCGGTCCTCATTCACAGCAAATGTCCTTTTACGATAGTATGCAACTCCCGCTTTGTTATCACTTTCTTTCGCCTATATATATATAATATATATATTATATATATAAATAAATATATATATTAAGGTCATTTTTGACCGCCAGAAAAAAGATCTCCCTCCCGCCCGAAAAAAAGAATCGCCCGCCCGCCCGACCCCACTTGACCGGTCCTCTCTCCCGTAAAACAGGGTGTTTTTTTTTACTTGTTCTGTTTTTTTGTTTATTTAAATTTAAATGGTCATTTCGTGATCCACAGCCTCCTCCCCCACCTTTGTTCAAACAAGTTGGGATTTTTTATATCTTCTGACCTTGGCATAATTATAGCTGGTGCCAGGT